>JAZKJV010008804.1:0-187500 GCA_037367405.1 Ottelia alismoides
TTACTGGAAATCACCTTTGGAGATTTAAGGCCACCGTCAATTTCAAAAACCACACGTTTCTCCACCTTTTGATTAATTGCCGTTGGAAATCCAAAAAGCTCGGAGTTATTAGCGGACCTTGTTGAAACAGTCCCCGTGATTCGCGGAAGACGAACCGTCTCGCGCGCCCTCCCCGGTGGAACGTCACCTTGCCGCTCCCGAAGATATGGGGTAGGAAAGATTGCTTCTTCTAAAGTCATATGTTATCTTTGATATCTTCTGTTAGAATAACAATGCATGTAAAAGTAGAACTTTGAAAACCCGAAAAGTGCAGGGAATTTGGACAACGATAGTTAACATTATTAAGAAAAAGTTGCCATCTCAATAAGTACGCATTCTAATACTCCTTGGCATGGCAAGCCATGCTTAGCGGAAGAGGGGGATCTGAGAAAGATCCCCCTGCTATTCGATCATACACCCACTTATTAGCGGCCTCTGTGTAATGAACTCCATCCCAAATTATGCGCTTCGATGGGGCTTCGCAAGATCTGCCTACAACCACTTCTGATCCATTCACCATAACTTTCGACCCGCATCCGTCGTGCAAGTTGAAATTGTACTTGCCACCATGCCCGCAACAAGACACTAATGGAAGCTCAAAACCTATAGTCGAAGTAATTGAAGTCATTTTCACATTATACATATAACGATATAGACAATGCATAACTATATCTATGTAGAAGGGGGGGAAGATCTCACTATAGTTGCTGGCGTGGTTAAGGAGCATGTATTTGTTGGTATAAACATCAACGTAGGTGAATGCGGCCAATGGGAGATCCTTCCTCAGCTGAACCACCGCTTCCTTAAGCTTAGAATTAAAGAGTTGGGCTACCTCATTGAATGGTGTGCCGCAACCGCAGTCATCTACTTGAGAAGCTAGGATGGGTATCCGTTCGAGTACATACGCGAGGCAGCCGAACGGGCCGGTATTGTGAATCCAAAACATCCTCCCTCCTTGATCGTAGACGCCCTGCAAAGAAAAACACATTCACCAATATTATCTCTATGAAAATTTAGAAGGCACTAAGAAGGCTCGTTCAAAATCAGATCTTTCATGTCAAAGTCAGAAGCTAAAACCTCTGTCAACATGCAAAAGGTATAGTACATTATACCTTTATAACGACGACAAATTTATTGATAATATCGGGGATTTGTGCTTTGACTTCATCAGTGGACATGCCAAGGAAATAGCCTGAGGTGAGATCGTTCTGCCCAATGTCAAACGTGTATAATGCCTGGGAGAAGCAATCCTCCATGGGCATTAGTTCTTTGAATACACCACCTGCATCGTTAGGTAATATTTAAGCCTATAAACGAGAAGGAACGTGTATACTATTCAGTATAAATATACTGAAAGTTCCATATAAGTTCGATTTATATGGAAGATATAAGATATATTTATACAGACACAGACCTTGGGAGTAGACTGCTTGCGATCTGTTCTTAAACTGCGAGAACTGCCAGAACTGGACATCGAGAGAGAAAGGGCTGAATCCACTCTGGAACAATGTCGTGTTCTGCCTCCTTATTGTGGAACCAGCAGTTGCGAAGTTGACGCCATGCGAGAAATTAGTCCCCACCGAGTCCAAGTACGCGCTTAGATACGGAAGCCCTTGGCTCTCAGCTGCATGTAATTTACACGTCTAAATACCATCAATGGACATTTGGGAAAGAAATATATATTAATTAATGACAAAACATATCCACGGAGAAAGCAAATTGTACGATGCCTTTTACCCTTCAAATATTTTTTTTCCAAAATGTAGAGCAGTGAATGCGGACATGTCAGAGATGGGTCCTAGGAATCTTGCAGTGCCATATGACCCTTTGATCGAGAAGATGAGATGATGTGGAAAACACGCACTTTGGAGCAACTGTGCCCTCGAGCAGTGAAGCCCATGAATGCCAATTTGCTCGATGGATTCTGCTGATCCTCCAAGGAAGACATGATATGATATTGATTCCCATTTACTATAGACTCCATTTTTACAGTCCATTTACTTTTTGTTTCACCTTTATCAGATCATGTCTTTGCATTGGGGAAGGTTAAATAACCTCATCTGTAGGCCCTCATCTTGTCTCCCTTTGTCCTTACCCTCCACCGACTGCTACTTGTTTGCATCGATTTGCATAAAATTTTATAAAAAAAGATTGTCTTATGCTGCATGTTGATGAGGAACTGTTTTTCAATCCAGAAGTTAATTAACGATGGAGGGAATATAACAGCTAGTTTTCTTTGAATTTAAACGTATGGTATCATAAGTGATGATACACTTGTGATCTTGCACTCTTTAAATCTCTAATCCAGGGATCCTAAGCACGAAAAATATTAAAATCCTGTCTACAAAATGGATATATTTTACTGAAGCTTGTTTGATTAATCCACTCAAACGAGCACTGAAACCGTGTAAAGGGAAAGAAAATGGAAACAGTTTGCTCTAGAGAGAAACACAGGAAGTATGATACTTCACCAACCTATGAAGTCGATGATGAGGCGCCCGTCGCAGTATCGCCCCGCCGGTTTCCCAAAGAACGTCTCACCGTGAGGGGAGGGAGCGGGCCCGAATGCCGCAGAGAGGCCGCCCGTGTCGGAGTTGGAGTCACCGAAGTTGAAAATGGCTGGGAACTTGCAAGGCTCGAGCGTCGCTGCCGCCGCCGCCGCCACAAAACAGAGGCCGAGGAGTATTACTGCGAGGAGCAGCCGCGTGCACTTGAGAGCACCCATGACGGAGATGGAGTGTGCTTTGTGGGGAGGATTGTGTGAAGGTGGTAAGAGGGGGATATAGCTTTTAGTGGTAAGATGGTGCAATGAACTGTAAGGATCACCGTCTTCTTTGTGGATGTTCGGTCACAAGGACCTGTGCATATAAGCGTTCCCATGTGTTTTGTTCCTTCGGTGCTGTTTGGATTCCAGCGAGAGCATGTGAATTGGTGGGCTCTACTGTTTGCTTTTCTTTTATTTTGCAAAGCTTACAAAATCTCGACACCTATGATGCTTGACCACCGTACCATTGGAGATGATGGTTCCGGCGTCTGGTTTATTTGAAAGTGTTGTGAGTTAACAAATATCAAAATAAATTAAATGAATTCACGGATTAACAAGGTTTACTTATAATTGCGATCATTTTTAAAATCCTATAGCTACAATCAAGCCGAGTATACAATCGATCCGTATAAATAATCAGATTTTTTGTTTTTTAAGAGAAAAAGGATTCAAAATCGTAAAGGTGAGCGCTAGGGTGGATCATTGCGTCGGGTCGGCTCGGACCCGACCCTGACCCGACCTGCAAAAGCTCGGGACCTGTCCGAACCCACTGTACAAATGAGCTGAACCCGAGTCCTCATACTTCAAAAATGTCATGCTCGAGTCGGGTCGAGCCTGAACCCGAAGTACAAATGGGTCGGACCCAAGCCCTCATATTTCAAAATATCACAACTCATGCCATATGCTGCCATCTTTTAATTGTTTATAGTCTAACCAACTTTTGCAATGTGCTACTATTAAATTAAATTTCATTACGATTCTATCACATGGAAAAGAATGTTACAAAATATTTTTAGATTTCAACAATCCACGTGCAATAATACACATGTAAATCATAGGGATATTTATATCCATAACTCTGAGTAATTTCACAATTATAATCATAACCCTTGATAATTGTGAATCGTACGAGAAACCTTGGATAGTCACTCTGTCTCACACCCATAACCCTCCGTTAGTTTTTCGATAACCAAACCATATCATTGGGTTAATCTAATTTATGATCTATGCAACGACTATTAAAAAATTTAAAAATAATATAAAAACCCTTGAGCCCCTCCCTCTTCCTTCTCCAACGCCCGACGCCTTCCTCCTCCCTCCCGCCCCTCCGCCTCTGCCCTCCTCCAGACCGCCGCCCTCCGCCCTCCTCCAGGTTGCTACCCCTCCGCCTCCTCCTCGACACCCTCCCCCTGGTCACCGCATCCCCCCCTCTTCCTCCTCCAGCTTGCATCACCCCTGTCCATCGCCTCTCCCTTCCCTTCTTCCTCGTCCAGCTCACTCCTTCCCCTTCTTCCTCCTCCAGCTCATCACCCTCCCTTCTTCCTCCTCCATCTCGCCCCACCCTTGTCGACCCCTCCATTTCTTCCTCTTCCATTCCACCCCACCCATGCCGACCACCTCCCTCTCCCCTTCTTCCATCTCAACCTCGGCCTCCGCCTGCTCTTTCCTCCTCCTTCCGTGACGACCCTTCCTTTAACATCACATCCTTCTTCCTTTTCTCCCTCCTAACATCCCCTCCATCTCCAAGTCACTCCTCGTATGCATCTACGCCTCCTCCTCTCAACCCTCCCTACTTTCACTGATTGCCTCCTCCACTTCCCCCTCCCCCACAACTACGTACAGGTGTGTCGCCACTGCCGCCTCCTCTAGATCGAGCATGCTGATGTCATCTCCTCGCTCATTGCCTTCGCATATTTCCTCTACTCGACCTCTTGGGATAACATCGTGAAGATATGGAGCCTCGCGGATGGATTCCACTGGGTGGCCCATCAATATTCAGATAGAAGGCAACCATCCGTATCTTTGCAAGATCTCTGGAGCAAAATAACAAACTAGCTCGGAAGTCGGTGCATCGGAAAGGGAACATCCATGTTTAACCATCACAACCCCCCCCCCCAATGACCCACTCACCCTTAAGCTTAGTTCCTTCCACCACGATAGATTTAATAAGTTGTGTCGCCTTATATAACTAGCAACAGAATGAAAAAAGTAAGTATCCGTATTCCATTCTATCAGCCAAGTCCGCATAGAGATCTCTGGCTCCACTTTACCCTACGATTGTGATCCGCCTTCACAAGTATCATTTGATGAACCTCCTTCTCACTTCTTTCAAGGTTCCTGTTAGACAAATGTAATCATTCCCATTTGCTTTCCAGCTCTCAAATCCAGCTTTAGTTACTTTCCAGGAAACAGAGCTTACAACAAACCAATACATGGATAGTAGATTAAAATTTATAGTGCAAAATCAAAGATCGTGTAAAAAATACTTAGCAGGTTTGTGGAAAAGAAAAAGATTCAATTCCATTGAGACCTTAGGGCACTCTTATATAGGAGGAAAATCCTAAGGAAAAATGCATAAAGTAGACAAAAGGATAAGTGAATATAAATAAATAACAAAAAAAATCTATCTCAACACTCCCTCTTAAGTTGGAGCATATATGTCAATCATGCTCAACTTGGAACAAAACGATGGAGTGGACCCCTAGCAAGTGCCTTGGTGAACATATCTGCAGTATGATCTCTTGTGGTAACATGAGAAATGGAGATTTCCTTCTGAATCAAATCTCAAGTGTAGTGACAATCTATCTCGATGTGCTTGGTTCTTTCATGGAAGGCTGGATTATTGGTTATGAAAAGGGTTGGCCTGATTTTCCGCATTGGAGGTGTATATGAAGTTGCACCTCAACGGTCAGGTCAGTTAAGACATATCCGATCACATCATCTTTGTGCTCATTTATGTCAAGGCTCTATATTCTGATTCGACACTAGATCTACCAACAATTGTATATTTCTTGATCTTCCATGAAGCAAGTGAACTCCTTACAAAGACAACGAAGCTTGAGGTAGACTTCCTGTTTCCGAGGCATCCTGCATAATCTGCATCGGCACATGTTGTAACCATGGCCACAAATTTCAGCAAAATTCGATCGAATTTCTATCGAATATCGATATCCCGTCAAAATCGAAATTCGACTGAAATGGCCGAAATGATCGAATCATGGGCACCCTAGTACAAAAAAATGACCGAAATTTTGGTTGAATTTCAATCGAAATTCTGTTTCGGTCGGACACCAAAATGGTGACCGAAACCGATATTTAGGGCCTTGGTTGTAACTACAAGGGATGTATCGCTACTAAAAAAGAGTCCTATGCTCGGAGAAGTAGCCAAATATCTCAAAATCATGTGATTTGCATCCATATATACCTGCATGAGCTGCTCCATAAACTGACTAACTTTGCTCATAGCGAAGGATATATCTGGTCTGCTAATGGTGATGTATAAAAGCTTCCCCACAAGCTCTCTATGTCGTCTCTTATGAACATCCTCAATGTCATCATCATAGAGTTTCATACTCTGATCCACAAGAGTAGTAGTAGGCCTACATCCTGTCATGTCGTCTCAGCTAAGAGATCAGTAACATACTTCATTTACATCATCACCATGCCACGATGGTTCCTTGCAAATTCGAGATCAAGAAGTAACGAAGATTGCCAAGGTCCTTGGTCATAAACTGTTGTCCAAGAAAATCCTTAGCTACATGAATACCTTGCTCATCATCCCTTTAAAAATAAGGTCATCCACATAAATCAAAATAGCAACAATACCTCTGTGGATTCTCTGAACAAAAAGTGAGTGATCTTCATTCGATCTGATAAAATCATGCCGCTCGATCGACTCAAAGAGCTTCTGAAATCAATCTCTCAGACTCTGCTTAAGGCCATAAATAGCTTTGTGAAGTCTATAAACCATATGAGAGTCCTCCTCGGTAGCAAAACCTGGTGGCTAATGCATGTAGACTTCCTCTTGCAAGTCACCTACAAGAAGGCATTCTTCACATCCAGTTGAAAGAGAGACCAATTACATACCACATCAACAGGAAGATGATTCATCAATGTAGAATGTTGGACATCAAGATAAAACATATCATGATAATCCACCCCATAAGTTTGGGTGAACGCCCGAGCGACAAACCTGTTATTGTATCGATCCACACTACCATATGCACGATATTTCATTGTAAACACACACTTTCTCCCCACAACAAAACACTAGATGGAGTAGGAACAACACTCCATGTGCCACGAGACTGTAAAACAACCATCTCCTCCGCCATAGCTAGGTACCACTGACTAGTCTGTAATGCCTCCTGATATATCCATGGTATGTGTACGACATATAGTCTGACAACAAACCTCTGAAACTCATCCGAGAAGCATGCATAAGAAACATTGGAAGCAAGAGGGTATGTAGCACATGTACACCTATGCTTTCGTAAATCAATAGGCACATCAAGGTCCTTAGCCTCCTCACTTATCGAGGCAGGAATGCTTGTAGACTATAACGACCTGCTCATCCTGCGGTAAATGCAAATCACCAGTGCCATCAGTAGAAACCAAATATTCAAAACATACCTGAGATGTGCTGGATAATGGAGGATGCCTATGAGCACGAGGTCGATGATTGTAGACATGTGGGAGAAAGATGGAAGCGACTGGTGGAGGTGGTCGAGGAGGAGGTGATGGTGATGATGGTAAAGGTGATGGAGATGAAGGGCATATGGAATTGGGGATGGGATGAGGGGCATAGTAGTCGTAGGCGTGGTAGGAGAAACCAGAGGTAGAGGCATGTATACCTCTTCTCTAGAATCGGAAGGAGACAACTTATCACGTGTAAGAGAGGAAAACATAATTGACTCAAAGAAGGTTATATCCGCAATATTTTCATCGAACATGATTAAAACAACCGTACCCCTTTTGAGTTTTGGAATACCCCACAAAGACACACTTGACAACTCTAGGAGAGTGCTTGTCATGGCCATGAGACATATGATGAACAAAGGCAACATATCCAAACACACAAGGAGTGAGGGAGAAAAGATCCTTCTTAGAAAATGCAATCAAGAACGGAATCTTTTCTCCCAACACAGACAAGGGCATATGATTCACCAAGTAGAGAACCGCATCTCCCCAATATGAGGAGCAAGACTCTTAATCAAGGGTTCTGGTAACATCCAAAAGATGACGATGTTTGTATTTGACCAGCTCGTTTTGTTGGGTTGTATTGGCACATGAAGTATGATGGACAATACAAAGGGCCTTGAGGAATTATGAGAGCTATAGGTTACAAAATTATAATGAATTGTCATAACGAATATACTTGACATTTGCAGGAAAAACATTCTTTATTTCATTAATAAAAGACTGAATGACATGACCAGCATCAAACTTGTTTTTAAGTAGGAGATAACACAGAAAAATTATCAATAACAACAAGATAAAATGTGTCCCTGTTGGCTCGGGACAAGACTCGGACCTCAAATGTCAAGATGAATCAACTCAAAAATACTATAACTACTACGACTCTAACAACTCAGAAATGTAGATCGGTGATGCTTTCCAAGCTGGCCATACTCGCGCTGGAGGGTAGAGCAAGGAGAAATATGAGGAGGCACATGACACTGATTCTGCAGAAGAAGGTGACCAAATCGAAGGTGCCACACATAAGGAGAGACTAATCCATTGCGAATAGACAACGCACCAAGATATGAGGACTGGACCGGTCTATAGAGATCTCCTTGCCCATGGCCAGATCCAATCACCCTGCTCGTAATAATGTCCTAAAACACAAAGGAAGACAGATCAAAGATGACACAACAATGTAAGTCTTTGATGATTTGACTAATAAACAGTAAATTCATACCAAAATCATGATAATGAAGGACATACTATAGGCACATTGCTGAATTCAACTGCACCTCCCCCTGTCCAGTTATGGAAGATCAGGTTCCGTATGCTATAACTATCGATCTGCATGGCTGAATTAATCTATATGCACTAAACTACCCTCTATCACCACATAGATGGTGTGAAGCTCCTGAATCCATAATCCATTCTGACAATTCTACTGTGTAACAACTAGCAAAATCACATGCAATACCGGATGTGGTGGCAGATGCTGATGCAACTACCTATGAAGATCCTGATGGAGCGGTAGATGACCCAAGTACATGCATAATCTCTCTCTATCTTGCCACCAACTCATTGGACTTCTGATCAGATGCCATAGGAGGAGCACCATATGGCTGATTCTGTTCTATAGCACGAGCTAAAACAAAA
Source organism: Ottelia alismoides (assembly GCA_037367405.1). Lineage (NCBI taxonomy): Eukaryota > Viridiplantae > Streptophyta > Magnoliopsida > Alismatales > Hydrocharitaceae > Ottelia > Ottelia alismoides. Next base: position 8,921 of record JAZKJV010008804.1, read on the forward strand.
AACCATGTCGAGAGTAGCATGTATCTTTAGAATGACTTGGTCTGTGACCGTAGGTGCACGACTGACGGAGTCGACTACCCCCTCCCCTGCCACGGGTATTACACCCTTTGAACTATGTAGAATCCCTTCTACCACAAAATGTGGTCATAGTCGAGAAGGTATGTGACTGCTGAGTAACACCACCATGTACTATAGAAAGCATACTCAATCTGCAGCATGCCTCCTCTATTGAAGGTATACCGGTATCCAAATGAATCTGTGGTCGAGCTGCATCATATTCAAGATCTAGGGTTGCTAGAAAAACTCTAGTCATCATCGAATCTTTGTAAGCATTCACCTGCTTTAGAGAACAACTCAGACATTTCTGCCAATGCTGGAGCTAATACCTTAGGTAGCATTCATGTCTTTTGCTTCTTGTCATGGTTCAAATATTACATAATGGATCATGAATTTTGGTGCCACACATCACTTGTGTGGAGTTGCCACCAACATTCGAGAGTCCTTAAGAACATCCAACCTAACAACCCCAGTCTGGGCCAAAGCCGTTCTCCAATCTCGATGAACATGGATCTCTCTTCAAAAAGTCATCAAATAGTACTCCTCATCACCCTAAGACGATACTTCATTTTTTAAAACCTCATCAATGGATAATAATTTATTGCCATTTGGAATTTGCCACAGAATAGTACTCTTCATTGTCATGTTAGGTTTGCTAATGAATAATTAATTCTGCCTTCTCATTTTTTTGGCAATACCTCCTATAATCACAAATATGACAATGGATAATTAATTTGTTAGGAGATTATAAAATACGGATTTATTTATTGACTTCTACTAAATGTATTCGCTATATTATCAAGTGACTTCACAACTTTATAATTTAAAACATAAAAGAGTTCAGGGAATCTCGGAAAAATTAATCTATAATCACCAATATTTAAATCTTACATTCATTGTTATTAAAAAAATGCCACTTGATAAAATATTTTTCTGATTCCACTGCAAAAACTACGTAGGATGCCTAAGATACTTCTTTCTTTCCTTATCTATGAAGGGATGTCATCGTGAGACAAACAGTTTTTTTTCCTTTTTTTTAAATATCATAATGCCATTTATCATTAGAAGTTCAAAACAAAGTTTCTATTGCATCAAAAGTAGATCATCGAAATCGTCACAGGGATTCAACCAGCGGAAAAAATCCAAAAAAAAAGTAAGCAGACCCCAATGTGGCCGAATACTACAAACTACGAGCATTAATCCATACTATCGTTCTTTATATATTTTAAGGCATGATGAACACATATAATTGGTCTGATGATTGAGCAGTGTTTCCTCCAAATAAAAGATCAAGGTTCGAATCCCTCAACCTCTCTTCTACCAGAAAAAAGATACTGAAGGATGGGAGTAGTGGTGTCACCCTGACTATCTAAAAAAATGCACAAACATAACTTCTTATCATGGCACGTCTTACCCTGATATTCAGTCATATACCCATTTATTCGTGGCCTCTGTCCCGCACAATGCATTTCGATGGGTCCTCGCAAGATCTGCTTATCCATTCACCACAATCCTCAACCTGCACCGCATGTGCAAGTTGAATTTGTGATAGCCACCGTGCCCGCAGCAAGACACTGAGGGAGTTTGAAACATATAGTCGAAGTCATTTCTTCACATTACACGCACGATAGACATACGTTACACAACACCATATCTTACTAAAAGGAAATTCTTGCCATAGTTGCTAGCATGGCGAAGAAACATGTACTTGTTGGTATAAACATCAACATGGATGAATGTGGCCATTGGTAGATCCTTCCTTGGCTGACCCACCGCTTCCTTAAGCTTAGAATTGAAGAGTTGTGCTACATCATTGGAGGGAGGACGAATATCCAAAAAAAACCCAAAATCTTGACGTACTACGTGGAACTCTAAACATGGCTATCCAACTTGGATTTTCATGAAAATTGTTATGATTTGAGAGGTGTTTCTTTTTTACACTACAAAGTACCACCAACAATGTGAACAGATATGGATATAGTTGTAGCACCCCAAATATAATACCACATCTAATAATTATAAAGTGTGGCAGTAGCTTGTAAGTAGTAGAGGCTACTACTAGTAAATTTGAGCTCAAGCATCATGGATTGTGGTCAAGAGCTTCAGTTCGACACAAGCTCAACAGGTTGTCTGGATCAGTATTCCCTAATAACGGACCGAGCCTAGGACCCACATCGTTACATAGTTGTATCTGATCATCTACCCTTTCCATTTTATACCAATTTTGACATTTGTAATCATATGTGTTACAAAACAGATATAGATGCGGATATCACTTTGATATCTCCAAATATCAATATATATTTACGTGTCTATTTTTAAATATAAATAGAATTATAGATTTGTATCATCTTTCATCATATATTTAATACAAATGTTATAGAGTGTATACATTTAATGTACTTTTTTCATATACAAAGAATTCAATACATGTATATTTAAACTAATCTACAAAATATTCCTACTAATATTCATAAATATGTGACTGTTTTATATCCATATCTGATTTTTAGGATATAGTAACACATTTTTTAAATTCGTCGACGGCATCTGTATCTACATATATTCACAGTTTAAAATAAATAAAAATATGGTAGCACCTATAATAATATGAGTGTCCAATCATTTGCATTCTACTTGTATACCAGGTTCACACTCCTGCTATAAATATACAACATGTTTTCTAGTTTTATTGCACGTAATTTTGCAATAATGTTGGACACGTAATTTTGCTTCACCATGATTGTGTAATCTATATAATTATTTATCTTTGATGACAATACTGCTGCTCGGACAACAGTAACTGTGGTAATTGGCATGTATTGTGTTTTTTTTCAAGTGTTCTTGTCTTCCAAGCAGAGGATCCTGAATTATTGCATTGCAGTAGTTGCTTTTGGATTGAAAAATCTTGCTACTTCAATCAGATGTTTTAATCATGGTTTGATTTTCGGTGATGATTAGATCTTGTGCAGTGGAATGGTCATTTTACTGTAGAAGATAAATAGAACAACATAGAAGTTAGTTCAACGGGCATTACATTAGAAAGGAAAAGCACATGTGTTTGGATACGCAAAATTGCAAAGATGGAGAAAATAGGGAAGATCTGGGTGTCTTTGGTGGTGCTTGGAGGGGAGGGGTGGCTGTGGCAATCGTCCATCGGCCTGCACGTGCGTCCCGCAGGGCTGCAATGGCGTTCATCTTCGGCTAGGTGGGAAGGAGGGAGAGGTATTCTACATGTATGGCCAATTCTAATTCATAAAGCAAGGAGAGAGGAATAGATAGATTATAAATAGTAGTTATAATAATTTATGCATGTTTTTTTAATTAAATATGGTGTTTTTTTTAAAAAAAGAGCAACTACTATGCCTCAATTTACAATAAGAATTTTCATGTAACAAAAAGTCTACTGAAATTTAAACATAGTGATTTGACGTCGGCATAAAAGGATCGCGAGAGTTCATGTAAGCATGTACTATTGTAGGGTGATAAGGAATGTCACTAGGTTTCTAAGCCCCTCATTGGCTAGAAGCCTCTTTGACTTGTTGGATCGATGCGTAGAGAATTGGTGTGTGTGAATGTTAGTGGAAACAAGCAATTCACAGGAAGAGGGATGCAAAAGCTCATACACTTTTTATTTGAGCAATCACAACTATATATATACATTGCGGGGGAAAATGAAAAGACACAAAAACGGACGTAGCCCACTATCTCATGTACGTCCTCTTCATAAGTTGAATCATGAATTAAACAATTATTAGCCACATAATTGTCTCATATGTTATGCTCCAAAACGCATGTCAATAATGGTGCACGTCCAATATAAACACCATGCATGGCAATAATTTTAGCCTTAAATGCACGTGCATTGATTTCAATCCATGCAAGGTGTGGAGGAAGGCGAGAGATCACAACAAATTCCCCCCTTCATGAGCCTTCATCCCAGTAATCTTCTTGCATTCTTGGAGCTTCGACTGTGGTAGCACCTTACTGAACATATCAGCTCCATTGTCATCTGTGTCCACCTTATCCAGCTGCAAATCATTTCTCAACAATGCATCACGTATCTAGTGGTGTCGTAACTCAATGTGCTTTGACCTGGAGTGAAACGTGGGATTCTTGCTAAGATAAATAGCACTTAAGTTATCACATAACAATATGTACTTATCCTGTATAAATCCCAAACCATGCAGCAACTTCTTGCACCACATAAGTTCTTTGCCAGCCTCTGTCACGGCCATGTATTCGACCTCTGTAGAGGACAATGCGACACTCTTTTATAGCTTAGATTGCCAAGCCACGACTCCTCCTGCGAGAGTGATCAAGTATCCTGATGTTGACCTTCTACCATCAACATCACCTGCCCAATCTCAATTTGTGTATGCCTCCATGTAAGCTTTACTTCCTCCGTAACAAAGGCATAGACTGGACGTGCCTTTGAGGTACCTCAAAATCCATTTCAAGGACTCCCAACGCTTTCTTCCTGAATTCGACATGTACCTTCACAACTCCCACGGCATGTGCAATATCTGGCCGTATGCATATCATGGCATACATCAATGACCCGACAACAGAAGCATAAGGTATATGGGCCATACCTTGACGTTCTTCCTCAGTCTTGGGTGCGTGATCCTTTGATAACTTGAAATGGATGGCATGTGGGGTGCTAACTAGTTTGCATCCATACATAGTGTATCTCTCAAGTTCCTTCTCTACGTACTTTTGTTGAGAGATCCACAACTTGTGATTCACCCTATCACGAGTTATCCTCATACCAAGGACTTGTCTTGCTACGCCTAAGTCCTTCATGGCAAAGGACTTGCTTAGATCTTCTTTCAGCCTGTTGATCTTAGTCTTATCCTTGCCAACTACAAGAATATCATCAACATATAGGAGAAGAATAAGTTTCTCATGCCCATTACCTCGCACATACACGCATATGTCAGCAGTGTTTCTAGTGAAGCCTTAGTTTAACATGAAGCTATCAAACCTCCTGTACCAATTCCTGGGTGTCTGCTTCAATCCGTATAAAGACTTCTTCAATCTGCAAACAAGGTGAGTCTTCTTCCTAGATTGGAATCCCTCTGGCTGCTCCATGTACAACTCTTCCTCAACATCACCATGGAGGAAAGCGGTCTTCACATCCATCTGCTCTAGTTCAAGATCTATAGAAGCAAGTAGAGCTAGAACCATCCTGATAGACATCATTTTTACCACAGGAGAAAAAATCTCATCAAAATCGATACCTTGCCTTTGTTCAAAACCTTTGACCACAAGACGTGCTTTGAACCTTTTTGAGCCATCAACTTCACATTTGAGACTAAAGATCCACATGTTCTTCAAGGCTCTGGCTCCTTCGGATAGGGGCACAAGGTCGAACACCTTGTTCCTTTGAAGAGCTTCCATCTCCTCCTGCATTGCTTTCAGCCAGTGTTCTCTATCGCTATGTCCATTTGTTTTATCGAAGGACTCGGTCTCACCATCTTCTGTGAGCAGGAGATACTGGTCGGGTGAGTATCTCATAGACAGTCTACTGACCCTTGTTGAACTTCTCAATTGAGGTTGTTGTACTGCTTCTTCAACAGGTTCTACCACTGGTTCTTCAAGGGGTGGCATCCCCCTTCAACGCAATCTTCTACGGCCTTATATTCCTCCCTTGCGTCATCATGGAGGGCTTCTTCAAATAGGGAGGGCTCATCATCATAAGGGACAGGAGGTTGCGATTGTGGCTTGAGGATGCCCTGGATTGTTTGGTTCTCAACAAACTTGACATCTCGACTTCTCACAATTTTCCTTTGAGTAGGATCCCACAACCTATACCCATACTCATCTTGACCATATCCTACGAAGACACACACCCTCATCTTCGAGTCAAGCTTGGTGCGTTCATCACTTGGTACATGAAAATATGTAACACACCCAAAGACTTTGAGATGATCAAATAAGACATGTTTACCTCTCCAAGCATGTTCTGGATAGTCTCCATCCAAGGGGTGAGACGGAGAACGGTTGATTACATATACGGTCATGTAAAGTGCTTCTCCCGAGAAGCTCTTCAGAAGATTCGATTGAGAGAGCATGGCTCGTACTATCTCCAACAAGCTGCGATTCATCCTCTCTGCAACCCCATTCTGTTGTGGGGTCTTTGGCACCGTCTTCTCCATGCGGATGTCATGTCTCCTGCAATAGCCCTCAAACGCCCCTCGATATTCTCCACCGTTATCAGATCGGATGACCTTTAGTCTCCTTCCGATCTCTCTCTCCACAGCAAGGTGCCATGTTTTGAAGACGTCTAGTACTTGGTCCTTCGTCTTCAAGGCAAAGGCCCACACCTTCCTCGAGTGGTTGTCGATGAAGGTTACAAATGATAAGGCACCTCCAAGCATCTTTACTCCCATTGAGCACACATCTGTGTGCACAAGATCAAGTGGGTATCTTCTCCTTGACGTTCTCATCTGAAATGATGTAAGCCTTTGTTTGCCAACCATACAATGGATGCAAACCTCCGAGAGAACTCTGATGGATGGAATGACATTTTTTTGGCGAGAATTTGCATACCTTTCTCGCTCAGGTGTCCCAGTCTTTGATGCCAAAGAGTTCTTTCGTCTCCTTTAGCTACATAGGAGCTCCCACATGACCGACCATGAGTCATGTACAATGAGGCTTCCTTCTTTCCTCGAGCAACTATTAGAGAGCCCTTGGAGAGTCTCCATTCGCCTCCGCCAAATTTGCTGGTATACCCTTCATCATCAAGTGCGCTAGTAGAAAACAAGTTCATGCACACTCCGGGGACGTGCCTCACATCATTCAGGCTGAGTTTGGTGTTGTCTGGCATCTCCAGAACCACTGTCCTGCGACCAGCAATAGGACAACTTTGATCATTTCCCATTCTAACATGCCAAAGTCACCAGGCATGTACGAAGAGAAGAGCTCCTTCCTAGGTGTGATGTGGAAGGAAGCACCGGAATCCACCACCCTAGTGGACTCTTGAAGTGAGATATTAACTGATCCAACGTCCCACATGATAACAACTTCTTCTTGGCTAGCCACGGCTAAAGAGGTAGCCTCACCGATCTCCCGTGCATCTTCTCTTCTAGGTTCTTTGCAGAACCTCTTGATGTACCCTCTCTTTCCGTAGTTGAAGCATGTGATGTCTTTGCGGGGCCTCGACATTGAGCGTCCTCGAGACCTGGCACTCCCTTAAGAACCATCACCATGGCTCTTATTGCGACCTTTCCTTTCATTCACCAAGATTTGTGAATGATCCTCACCGTGCTCCTTCCTCCTCAGCTCTTCGTTCATCATATTGTCCTTCAATGTATTGAGGGAGAGCATTCCACTCGACGTGGAATTGCTTAGAAAAACCACCAGCGTTTCCCATGAATCAGGTAGTGAGCTCAAGAGGAGAAGCACCTGCATCTCATCATCGATGTCTATCTTCAGACTAGAAAGTCGGTTACATAATCTTAGAACCGACTAAGATGCTCGCTGACGGAGGAGCCCTGTTGGTACTTCATATTCACCAATTTTTGGATGAGGAATGCCTTGTTTTGAGCTGTCCTTGGCTCGTACAAGGCTGTAAGCTTCATCCACATGTTGGTTGCATTTGTCTCTGTTGAGACATGGTGGACGACGGAGTCCTCCACCCATTGGCGAATGAACTCCACGGCCTTGCGATTAAGCTTGGTCCATTCTTCATCCAATTTGCCATATGGCCTCTTCTCATCTCCTTCGATGGGGTCATATAGATCACTTACAAATAAGAGATCCTCCATCCATGGCTTCCAGATGGAGTAGGTGGTGGAATTTAGCTTCACCATGGTCTACGACATCAATTGGTTGCTCGTGCTTGAATCCATCTCCTCCTTCTATCAACACCACGATGTAGCGATCCCAGCTCTGATACCAGTTGATAAGGAATGCCGCTAAATTTCTAAGATCCTCGTTGGCTAGAAATCTCTTTGATTTGCTGGATCGATGCGTAAAGTATTGGTGTGTGGGGATGTTAGTGGAAACAAGCAATTCACAAAAAGAGGGATGCAAAAGCTCACACACTTTTTATTTGAGCAATTACCACTATATATATACATTGCGGGGGAAAATGAAAAGACACAAAAACGGACGTAGCCCAATATCTCATGTACGTACTCTCCATACGTTGAATCATGAATGAAATAATTATTAGCCACATAATTGTCTCATATGTTATGCTCCAAAACGCATGTCAATAGTGGTGCACGTCCATTATAAACACCATTCATAGCACTAATTTTAGCCCTTAAATGCACGTACATTGATTTCAATTCATGCAAGGTGTGGAGGAAGGCGAGAGATCACAACAAATTCCCCCCTTCATGAGCCTTCATCCATGCAATATTCTTGCATTCTTGGAGCTTCGACTGTGGTAGCGCTTTAGTGAACATATCGGCTCCATTGTCATTTGTGTCCACCTTATCCAGCTGCAAATATTTTCTCTCCAATGCATCACGCATCCAGTGGTGTCGTAACTCAATATGCTTTGACCTGGAGTGAAACGTGGGATTCTTGCTAAGATAAATAGCACTAAAGTTGTCACATAACAATATGTATTTATCCTGTATAAATCCCAAACCATGCAGCAACTTCTTGCACCACAGAAGTTCTTTGCCAGCCTCTATCACGGCCATGTATTCGGCCTCTGTAGAGGACAATGCCACACTCTTTTGTAGCTTAGATTGCCAAGCCACGGCTCCTCCTGCGAGAGTGATCAAGTATCCTGATATTTACCTTCTACCAGCAACATCACCTGCCCAATCTGAATCTGTGTATGCCTCCATGTAAGCTTTACTTCCTCCGAAACAAAGGCATAGACTACACACCTTTGAGGTACCTCAGAATCCATTTCAAGGCCTCCCAACGCTTTCTTCCTAGATTCGACATGTGACTGCTCACAACTCCCACGTCTTGTGCAATATCTAGTCGTGTGCATATCATGGCATACATCAATGACCCTACAGCAGAAGCATAAGGTATATGGGCCATACCTTGACGCTCTTCCTCAGTCTTGGGTGCGTGATCCTTTGCTAAGTTAAAATGGACGGCATGTGGTGTGCTAACTGGTTTGCATCCATTAATATTGTATCTCTCAAGTACCTTCTCTACGTACTTGTGTTGAGAGATCCACAACTTGTGATTCACTCTATCACGGATTATCCTCATACCAAGGATTTGCCTTGCTGTGCCTAAGTCGTTCATGTCAAAATTCTTGCTTAGATCTTCTTTCAGCCTGCTGATTTTAGTCTTATCCTTGCCAACTATAAGAACATCATCAACATATAAGAGAAGAATAAGTTTCTCATGCCATTACCTCACACATACACGCATGTGTCAGCAGTGTTTCTAGTGAAGCCTTAGTTTGACATGAAGCTATCAAACCTCCTGTACCAATTCATGGGTGCCTGATTCAATCCGTATAAAGACTTCTTCAATCTGCAAATAAAAGTGAGTCTTCTTCCTAGATTGGAATCCCACTGGCTGCTCCATGTACAACTCTTCCTCAACATCACCATGGAGGAAAGCAGTCTTCACTTCCATCTGCTCTAGTTCAAGATCTAGATATGCAACTAGAGCTAGAACCATCGTTTTTGAGCCATCAACTTTGTATTTGAGCCTAAAGATCCACATGTTCTTCAATGCTCTAGCTCCTTCGGGCAGGGGCACAAGGTCAAACACCTTGTTCCTTTTAAGAGCTTCCATCTCCTCCTGCATTACCTTCAGCTAGTGTTATCTGTCGCTATGTCCATTTGCCTTATCAAAGGACTTGGGCTCACCATCATCTGTGAGCAGGAGATACTAGTCGGGTGAGTATTTCATAGACGGTCTACTGACCTATGTTGAACTTCTCAATTGAGGTTGTTGTACTACTTCTTCAACAGGCTCTACAACTGGTTCTTCAAGGGGTGGCTTCCCCCTTCAACGCAATCTTCTATGGCCTTAGATTCCTCCCTTGCGCCATCATGGAGGGCTTCTTTAAATAGGAAGGGCTCATCATCATAAGGGACAGGAGGTTGCGATTGTGGCTTGAGGACGTCCTGCATTGTTTGGTTCTCAACAAACTTGACATCTCGACTTCTCACAATTTTCCTTTGAGTAGGATCCCACAGCCTATACCCATACTCATCCTGACCATATCCTACGAAGACGCACACCCTCATCTTTGAGTCAAGCTTGGTGCGTTCATCACTGGGTACATGAACATATGCAACACACCCAAAGACTTTGAGATGATCAAATGAGACATGTTTACCTCTCCAAGCATGTTCTGGATAGTCTCCATCCAAGGGGTGAGACAGAGAACGGTTGATCACATATACGGCCGTGTAAAGTGCTTCTCCCCAGAAGCTCTTCGGAAGATTCGATTGAGAGAGCATGGCTCGTACTATCTCCAACAAGTTACGATTCATCCTCTCCGCAACCCCATTCTGTTGTGGGGTCTTTGGCACCGTCTTCTCCATGCGGATGCCATGGCTCCTGCAATAGCCCTCAAATGGCCCTCGATATTCTCCACCGTTATCAGATCGGATGACCTTTAGTCTCCTTCCGATCTCTCTCTCCACAACAAGGTGCCATGTTTTGAAGATGTCTAGTACTTGGTCCTTCGTCTTCAAGGCAAAGGCCCACACCTTCCTCGAGTGGTCGTCGATCAAGGTTACAAAGTATAAGGCACCTCCAAGCGTCTTTACACCCATGGAGCACACGTCTGTGTGCACAAGAACAAGTGGGTATCTTCTCCTTGACGTTCTCATCTGAAATGATGTACGCCTTTGTTTGCCAGCCATACAATGGCTGCAAACCTCCGAGAGAACTCTGATGGATGGAATGACATTTTTTTGGCGAGAATTTGCATACCTTTCTTGCTCAGGTGTCCTAGCCTTTGATGCCAAAGAGTTGTTTCGTCTCCTTTAGCTGCATAGGAGCTCCCACATGACCGACCATGAGTCATGTACAATGAGGCTTCCTTCTTTCCTTGGGCAACTATTAGAGATCCCTTGGAGAGTCTCCATTCGCCTCCGCCAAGTTTGCTTGTATACTCTTCATCATCAAGTGCGCCAGTGGACAACAAGTTCATGCGCACTCCGGGGACGTGCCTCACATCGTTCAGGCTGAGTTTGGTGTTGTCTGGCATCTCCAGAACCACTGTCCCGTGCCCAATAGGACAACTTTGATCATTGCCCATTCTTACCACGCCAAAGTCACCAGGCATGTACGAAGAGAAGAGCTCCTTCCTAGGTGTGATGTGGAAGGAAGCACCAGAATCCACCACCCAAGTGGACTATTGAAGTGAGATATTAACTGATCCAACGTCCCACATGATAACAACTTCTTCTTGGCTAGCCACGGCTGAAGAGCTAGCCTCACCGATCTCCCGTGCATCTTCTCTTCTAGGTTCTTTGCAGACACTCTTGATGTGCCCTCTCTTTCCATAGTTGAAGCATGTGATGTCTTTGCGTGGCCTCGACATCGAGCGTCCTCGAGACCTGGCTCACCCTTGAGAACCATCACCATGGCTCTTATTGCGGCCTTTCCTTTCATTCACCAAGACTTGTGAATGATCCTGGCTGCGCTCCTTCCTCTTCAGCTCCTCGTTCATCATATTGTCTTTCAAGGTGTTGAGGGAGAGCATTCCACACAACGTGGAATTGTTTAGGGAAACTACCAACGTTTCCCATGAATCAGGTAGCGAGCTCAAGAGGAGAAGCACCTGCATCTCATCATCGATGTCCATCTTCAGACTGGAAAGTCGGTTTACATAATCTTGGAACCGACTAAGATGCTCGCTGACGGAGGAGTGATGAACGAAAAATCACGAGAGATCAAGGGAGATAAATAACAGGTCGTTGAGACCTCAATCCCTCGAAGATCGATCAACAAGGAAATAAACCACTCACAAAGAGATCAATCAATCAAAACACAAGATAGAGCGGTCTGCTATAAGATTAACCTGGTATAGCTCCCAGGGTCGAACACAAGGAGCACAGATTGGCCTTACGGCCTACGATGCAGTCAGAGTCCAAAAAGTTCTTTTTTATGGTTTTTATTTGTTTTTGTAATTTTTTTTTGATTTTTTAAAAGATAAGAAAATGGAATAAAATGAATGTAATGCAACTTCAACAATTTATACAACACACAAGAAATGATGCAAAAATTCCAGAAAATTGGTTTTTATGTTTTAAATGTTTTTTACTGTTTTTGGTGAATTTTTGGAATTTTTCTAATGCATAAAATATTTATTAAAAATCAAACAATGCGACAAAAATAGGGTACTGTCCAGCAAGGCTTAGGATCCAAAAATAAAATACTCTTGGATCTCAAAAAGCCCTAAAGGTAATTTTCCTATAAACTATGAAGAACAAGGAAAATTTAGGCACCCTAATTGTTGTTTTTGGATTTTTAATTTATTTACTACAATTTTTATGAGTTTTTAAGGGTTTTTCAATTTTTATGGTTTTTAAGTGATGAAAAGTAGCCAAAATTGGCTAGAAAATCAAGCAAACAGTAAACAACATTACCTAATTTTTTTAGAATTTTTAAAGGTGATTTTATATTTTTTTGGTATTTTTAAAGTCAAACAGTGGCGAAAATAAGTGTTTTTGAATTTTTAAAAAATAATAAATGAAATCCAAAATGTCCCCAAAAATCATAGAAATTCCTACACCATGGCAGGAGCCATGTGTCAAAATTTCATTGGATTTGGAGGTCGTTTGATATTTTATTCAAAAATAAAGGTGGGGCACTGTGCACAGGGACCTAAGTGCAAATACCCAAAAGTTCTGGGGTCCTGGTGCAAAATACCCAAGAAGTCACGTGCCAAGCACGTGTCTGGGGCACACAGGGACTGATTTGTAACAAAAACCAAGTCCTAGGGGTTTTTGATAACACGTATCAAAACCCCAGGGGCAAGGTTGCAAAAAGTCCAAGAAATAAAAGCACATGCGCCAATTCAGCCTTCACAGGGGTATAATTGCAATTTAACAAAACATTTCATGCATTCATTAACATCCAGAACATACAGGGCATGTATTGCAAATAACCCAGAATACACGTGATGAGGCACGTGGGTCTCTACTGGCGGGGGTATAAATGTAATTAAAATAAAGCGCGAGGTCCTTGATGCAAATTACCCAGAAAATAAACAACTAGAATTGAAAATTACAGGACTTAAACGAAATAAAACAAACAGAGGGGGGCCTATGATATTTACCCCTTTATTAATAGCGACGGCCCAGATGATGACGCGTGGATGATCGGACGGCGGAGAACAAACGCGCCTTTAACTCTGAAACGCTGGCCTGATCCGACGGCTGGGATGCGTCCACGTGGGTGATCGGACGGTGCAGATGCGACGTGGCTCTTCGAAGGTAATCTAGCTCAGATCGGATGGTCAAGGTGCAGCCACGTGTATAATCGAACGGCTGAGAGACGTCGTGGCTTAACCTCGCTGCTCAACGGCCCAGATGAGATCTCAGATAGATCAACGGCTACTGCTCCTCCAAGGATGGACGCTCAGGATTAGATCTGGAGCGAGGACCTCATCGGACGGCTCTGGAAGGTGGAGGAGGAACTCGACACCGGCGAAGTTCGCCGGCCTCCTGCGTGTACTCCGGTCCTCCTCAGCTGCGCCTGAAGGTCGGAGAAGATTCCTGGTGACTGCCCGCAGCTGCTGGTGATGGCCAAGGGTCCAACCGAACCCTGGAGGGGCTCCGGCGAGACCTGGCTGCTCGAAGCTCCTGGCTGAACTGGGAAGGAGGCTCAGACACCTCCTTTGGACCTGAAAAATAGTCAAGAAGCTTCGCGGGTCGAGGGCAAAGTGCCTCGACCCGGTTAGGTGGCGTGAAGGTGGACGGTGGTGCGTGGCGAACGAGCTCCGGCGAAGCGACGGCGAGGGAGCTCGAATCCCAGATCCTGTGCGATCTGGGTTGAGTGAAGGGGTGAAGAAGGTGCGTGAGGAGGTTGCGAAGGTGCTGATCGGGTCGGATTGGACGATGGGTTATCGGAGTGGCCGGAATCGGAGAGATGCGTCGGAGATGAAATTTGGGCGAAATCCTAAATTAGACGAAATTAAAAAGAACTACGGCTACCTGATGGCTGAAGTAGACTGGGCTGGAGATGGGCTATCTCCGGGTCGTAGCTTCGAAGGGCGTCAAGGCCTGAAGCTCGATGCTCGACGCGGCGGCGGAGCAAGGATGGCGAGGTTACGCCGGATCGATGGAATCGCCCTCTCGCCTCACTGCAACACGGGCAAAAGCTTGCTGTCACTCTCGCCTTGCCGATGGAGGTCACGGGGAAGAAGGAGATGGGCCAAAGATGCGGCGCGGAGGCGGCGGAGGTGATGGTTTTATAATGTGACCGGGGCGTTTAGGGTTGAGTGGGGACGGCGAAGGAAAGCTTTGATTCGATGGCGAAGTATCCGGCGAGGGAGAGGGATGTGCGGCGAAGGATCCGGGCGCGGGGGTTGAGTGGGTGACAGCCTGGAGCGCGTGGGAAAAATCGGGGAAGATGGGCGCGGCGCGCGTTGGCCAGAAAAGGAAGGAGGCGCGGGGGAGTTGACTGGGGTCAACATTCCCCCGTGGCCCAATCAGGAGCGGCCACGTGTAGGCGATTTTTGTTTTATTTTTTTAGGGTAGAAATAGGTCGAATTAGGAAAAACTTAAAACATGAAATATTTTTCTTTTATTTTTTTCTATTTTTTGGTGATTTTTATTTAATTTTTGGAAATAAAAATAGGTTAGCTCTATATATAGGTATATGTACACTATATGGATTTTTATTTTTGATTTTTTATTTGTTATTTTTATGTGTTTTTATGCCCATTTTGTATTTTATTTATTTACAACATGAAATATGGAATAAAAGAATATTTTTATTTTATTTTTGTCACTTTTATACAAGGGTGAAATAAATAAATATATACATTTATATACATGGTATTAATACAATGTATTTTTGGTATTTTCAATTTTGTAATTTTTATTTGATTTTTGTTTTGTTTCTTGTTATTTATTTTATTTACAACATGTAACAAAGAATATTTACAAAAATTTTGGAAAATAATTGAGTTTATTTACAAGGTGAAATAAATACAATGGTGTGGTTTATACACAAGGTGAAGGAAGGGTATTTTTGGAATTTTTGATTTTTATCTTTTTATTTTGTTTTTAATAAAATATACATACAATATGTACAAGCTTCTTTTTGGGTGAGGAAAATATATAGTTTAATTTATTTACAAATATAAACAAGTGAGCTCCTATCTCCCTCTACTTTGGCTTTTATGCGGTCAGGCCCATGCTGAGCCCTCCCTTGGGTTAGGTTGCTCAATATTTATTCTAAATATTTCCCTCTTTTTCTTTTTGCTCTTTATTCTTTTATTTTGTGCACAAAAACATGCTAATTATAAGTTTTTACACAATGCATGCTTTTGGTATTTATTGGTATTTACACATATCTACATGTATTTGCAAAGGTTTTTGTAGCTAAAATAGAAGAATAAAGAGTGATGAATGGGTATTCATCAAGGAGCCCTGTTGATACTTCAGATTCACCAATTTTTGGATGAGGAATGCCTTGTTTTGAGACATCCTTTGCTCGTACAAGGTTGTAAGCTTCATCCACATGTTGCTTGCATTTGTCTCTGTCGAGACATGGTGGACGACGGAGTCCTCCACCCATTGGCGAATGAGCTCCACGGCCTTGCGATTAAGCTTGGCCCATTCTTCATCCAATTTGCCATCTGGCCTCTTCTCATATCCTTCGATGGGGTCGTATAGATCACTTACAAATAAGAGATCCTCCATCTGTGGCTTCCAGATGGAGTAGGTGGTGGAATTTAGCTTCACCATGGTCTTCGACATCAATTGGTTGCTCGTGCTTGAATCCATCTCCTCCTTCTATCAACACCACGACGTAGCGATCCCGACTCTGATACCCGTTGATAAGGAATGCAACTAAGTTTCCAAGCCCCTCATTGGCTAGAAACCTCTTTGACTTGCTGGATCGATGCGTAGAGTATTGGTGTGTGGGAATGTTAGTGGAAACAAGCAATTCACAGAAAGAGGGATGCAAAAGCTCACACACTTTTTATTTGAGCAATCACAACTATATATATACATTACAGGGGAAAATGAAAAGATACAAAAATGGACGTAGCCCAGTATCTCATGTACGTCCTCTTTATACGTTGAATCATGAATGAAACAATTATTAGCCACATTATTGTCTCATATGTTATACTCCAAAACGCATGTCAATAGTTTTGCACGTCCATAATAAACACCATTCATGGCACTAATTTTAGCCCTTAAATGTGCGTGCATTGATTTCAATCCTTGCAAGATGTGGAGGAAGGCGAGAGATCACAACAAATTGCCCCCTTCACGAGCCTTCATCCATGCAATCTTCTTGCATTCTTGGAGCTTCAACTGTGGTAGCACCTTAGTGAACATATCGGCTCCATTGTCATCTGTGTCCACCTTATCCAGTTGCAAATCTTTTCTCTCCAATGCAATACGTATCCAGTGGTGTCATAACTCAATATGCTTTGACCTGGAGTGAAATGTGGGATTCTAGCTAATATAAATAGTACTAAAGTTGTCACATAACAATATGTATTTATCATGTATAAATCCCAAACCATGCAGCAACTTCTTGCACCACAGAAGTTCTTTGCCAGCCTCTGTCACGGTCATGTATTCGGCCTCTGTAGAGGACAATGCCACACTCTTTTGTAGCTTAGATTGTCAAGCCACAGCTCCTCCTGCGAGAGTGATCTAGTATCCTGATGTTGACCTTCTACCATCAACATCACCTGTCCAATCTGAATCTGTGTATGCCTCCATGTAAGCTTTACTTCCTCCGTAACAAAGGCATAGACTACGCGCCTTTGAGGTACCTCAGAATCCATTTCAAGGCCTCCCAACGCTTTCTTTCTGGATTCGACATGTGCCTGCTCACAACTCCCACATCTTGTGCAATATCTGGCCGTGTGCATATCATGGCATACATCAATGACCCTATAGCAGAAGCATAAGGTATATGGGCCATACCTTGACGTTCGTCCTCGGTCTTGGGTGTGTGATCCTTTGATAACTTGAAATGGACAGCATGTGGTGTGCTAACTGGTTTGCATCCATTCATATTGTATCTCTCAAGTACCTTCTCTGCGTACTTTTGTTGAGAGATCTACAACTTGTGATTCACCCAATCACGGGTTATCCTCATACCAAGGATTTGTCTTGCTGCGCCTATGTCCTTCATGGCAAAGGACTTGCTTAGATCTTCTTTCAGCCTGCTGATCTTAGTCTTATCCTTGCCAACTATAAGAATATCATCAACATTTTGGAGAAGAATAAGTTTCTCATGCCCATTACCTCACGCATACAAGAATGTGTCAGCAGCGTTTCTAGTGAAGCCTTAGTTTGACATGAAGCTATCAAACCTCTTGTACTAATTCCTGGGTGCCTGCTTCAATCCGTATAAAGACTTCTTCAATCTGCAAACAAGGTGAGTCTTCTTCCTGGATTGGAATCCCTCTGGCTGCTCCATGTACAGCTCTTCCTCAACATCACCATGGAGGAAAGCAGTTTTCACATCCATCTGCTCTAGTTCAAGATCTAGAGATGCAACTTGAGCTAGAACAATCCTTTTTGAGCCATCAACTTCGTATTTGAGCCAAAATATCCACATATTCTTCAAGGCTCTGGCTCCTTCAGGCAGGGGCACAAGGTTGAACACCTTGTTCCTTTTAAGAGCTTCCCTCTCCTCCTGCATTGCCTTCAGCCAGTGTTCTCTGTCGCTATGTCCATTTGCCTCATCAAAGGACTCAGGCTCACCATCATCTGTGAGCAGGATATACTGGTCGGGTGAGTATTCCATAGATGGTCTACTGACCCTTGTTAAACTTCTCAATTGAGGTTGTTGTATTACTTCTTCAACAGGCTCTACAATTGATTCTTCAAGGGGTGACATCCCCCCATTAACTCAATCTTCTATGGCCTTAGATTCCTCCCTTGTGCCATCATGGAGGGCTTCTTCAAATAGGGAGGGCTCATCATCATAAAGGACAGGAGGTTGCAATTGTAGCTTGAGAATGTCCTGGATTGTTTGGTTCTCAACAAACTTGACATCTCGACTTCTCACAATTTTCCTTTGAGTAGGATCCCACAGCCTATACCCATACTCATCCTGACCATATCCTATGAAGACGCACACCCTCGTCTTCGAGTCAAGCTTGGTGTGTTCATCACTGGGTACATGAACATATGCAACGCACCTAAAGACTTTGAGATGATCAAATGAGACATGTTTACCTCTCCAAGCATGTTCTGGATAGTCTCCATCCAAGGGGTGAGACGGAGAACGGTTGATCACATATACGGTCGTGTAAAGTGCTTCTCCCCAGAAGCTCTTTGGAAGATTCGATTGAGAGAGCATGGCTCGTACTATCTCCAACAAGCTGTGATTCATCCTCTCCGCAACCCCATTCTGCTGTGGGGTCTTTGGCACCGTCTTCTCCATGCGGATGCCATGGCTCCTGCAATAGCCCTCAAACGACCCTCGATATTCTCCACCGTTATCAGATCGGATGACCTTTAGTCTCCTTCCGATCTCTCTCTCCACAGCAAGGTACCATGTTCTGAAGACGTCTAGTACTTGGTCCTTCGTCTTAAAGGCAAAGGCCCACACCTTCCTCGAGTGGTCGTCGATGAAGTTTACAAAGTATAAGGCACCTCCAAGCGTCTTTACGCCCATGGAGCACACGTCTGTGTGCACAAGATCAAGTGGGTATCTTCTCCTTGACGTTCTCATCTGAAATGATGTACGCCTTTGTTTGCCAGCCATATAATGGTTGCAAACCTCTGAGAGAACTCTGATGGACGGAATGACATTTTTTGGCGAGAATTTGCATATCTTTCTCGGTCAGGTGTCCCAGCCTTTGATGCCGAAGAGTTGTTTCGTCTCCTTTAGCTGCATAGGAGCTCCGACATGACCGACCATGAGTCATGTACAATGAGGCTTCCTTCTTTCCTCGGGCAACTATTAGAGAGCCCTTGGAGAGTCTCCATTCACCTCTGCCAAATTTGCTGGTATACCCTTCATCATCAAGTGCGCCAGTGGACAACAAGTTCATGCACACTCCGGAGACGTGCCTCAAATCGTTCAGGGTGAATTTGTTGTTGCCAGGCATCTCCAGAACCACTGTCCTACGACCAGCAATAGGAAAACTTTGATCATTGCCCATTCTCACCATGCCAAAGTCACCAAGCATGTACGAAGAGAAGAGCTCCTTCCTAGGTGTGATGTGGAAGGAAGCACCAGAATCCACCACCCAAGTGGACTCTTGAAGTGAGATATTAACTGATCCAATGTCCCACATGATAACAACTTCTTCTTGGCTAGCCACGGCTGAAGAGCTAGCCTCACCGACCTCCCTGCATCTTCTCTTCTAGGTTCTTTGCAGAACCTCTTGATGTGCCCTCTCTTTCCGCAGTTGAAGCATGTGATGTCTTTGCGGGGCCTCGACATTGAGCGTCCTCGAGACCTGGCTCTCCCTTGAGAACCATCACCACGACTCTTATTGCGGCCTTTCATTCACCAAGACATGTGAATGATTCTCGCCGCGCTCCTTCCTCCTCAGCTCCTCGTTCATCGTATTGTCCTTCAAGGTGTTGAGGGAGAGCATTCCACTCGACGTGGAGATGCTTAGGGAAACCACCAACGTTTCCCATGAATCAGGTAGTGAGCTCAAGAGGAGTTGCGTCTGCATCTCATTATCGATGTCCATCTTTAGACTGGAAAGTTGGTTTACATAATCTTGGAACCGACTAAGATGCTCGCTGATGGAGAAGCCCTGTTGGTACTTCAGATTCACCAATTTTTGGATGAGGAATGCCTTGTTTTGAGCTATCCTTGGCTCGTACAAGGCTGTAAGCTTCATCCACAGGTTGCTTGCATTTGTCTAGCCAGGTTGAGCCGTCCTTGAGCCATCCTTGGCTCGGTGAGGCTAGCTCTTCAGCCGTGGCTAGCCAAGAAGATGCTATCATCATGTGGGACATTGGATCAGCCAATATCTCACTTCTAGAGTCCACTTGGGTGGTGGATTCTGGTGCTTCCTTCCACATTACACCTAGGAAGGAGCTCTTCTCTTTGTACACCCCTGGTGACTTTGGCGTGGTGAGAATGGGCAATGATCAAAGTTGTCCTATTGCTGGTCGTGGGACAATGGTTCTAGAGATGCCAGACAACACCAAACTCAGCCTGAACGATGTGAGGCACGTCCCCGGTGTGCGCATGAACTTGTTGTCCACTGACGCACTTGATGATGAAGGGTATACCAGCAAATTTGGCGGAGGCATATGGAGACTCTCCAAGGGCTCTCTAATAGTTGCCCGAGTAAAGAAGGAAGCCTCATTGTACATGACTCATGGTCGGTCATGTGGGAGCTCCTATGCAGCTAAAGGAGACGAAACAACTCTTTGACATCAAAGGCTGGGACACATGAGCGAGAAAGTTATTCAAATACTCGCCTGATAACATGGGGGTGATCGAGGGTCTAGATAAATTTCCAGTCGCTGAAGTGACAACTCAAAAATCCTCAGTGAATCAACAATTAACCCACAATATCAAATGAAACAATTAAATCCCAAAATGTGGAGTTAAAAATTATTATAACTCTACATGCAAATGTGTATAGTGTGTAAGCATGTGTAGAGGTCGAACACTGGGAGCAAGAAAATGGATAGCCTATGATTATTTATATATAACCAAGTCGTTTGTGCAATTAATTGTTTTTGTGGGTTTTTCATTATAAATATTTTTTAATTTTATTTTTGGTTTTGTACTTTTAAATTTAATTTTTAATTTTCTAATTTGATTTTTTTCTTTTTGTATTTTTATATATTTTTATATTTTCTTTTTCTTTTATATTACATAATCTACCTTGTATAAAGTGATATCTAATATATTGTCATAAAATCATAAATAGTAGTAAATATACATAAATATATTATATAAAATGTTTTTTATTTTATATATTATTCTAATGTTTTTGTGATTTCTCTAGGATTTTTTAAAATTTTTATGAATTTTAAATATCAAAAGTATCCCATATCAGGGATTAAATAATAACTTGATATTGATTAGGGTTTCAAAAATAGTAAATGAGTTCCAAAATCACCCAAATCAATTTTAATACAATAATAATACATGGATAATTGTAAAATAGTAAGAAATATTTTTGGTATTTTTGTAGGATTTTTATATTTTTTGTTGCATCTTGGAGCCTTTTTTTATTTTTGTCATTTTTCTTTTTCTATTTTTAGGTTTTTTGGTTTTCTAGACTCAATGTATATCAAAATGTAACATATACAATTTTTTGTAATTTTTCAAAACATTTTTTATATTTTTTTGGTATTTTATATGTTAAACAGGGATTTTTTAGCTATGTTTTCATTTTTAATAATTAGACAAATGCTTAAAAATGCCAATCAAATGCAGGACGTGAAAGTACATGCCCTGAAGCATCTATCCTAATTTTTGTGGATTTTTCAGAGCATGCTAGCTATTTTAATTAATTAGATAAAACACACACAGGCCATGAAGCATCTATCCTAATTTTTGTGGATTTTTTGAAGTATGCTAGCTATTTTAATTAATTAGATAAAACACACACAGATAAACAGTCTTGAAGGGGCATTTTTGTGAATAAAATAAACATCGGGACTTGCATTGCAAATATGCCAACTTATAGAACATTTATTTAACATTTATAGATTTTTTATCAATTCATGAAAGTAACCAGGGTTTTAGTACAAAATTCACGCCCCTCACGTGGGACTACACGTGGGGCTGGGAGGGACCCAAGTGCAAATTCAATAAGTATGGGGGGTCATGTGCAATAATTCCTATTTTATTTACACTTACGATTTGATTTAGAAGATTAAATAATGAAATACAAAACGACAGGGGTTTAGATCTGCAAATCCTACTGCGCGCAGGTGGACAGTGATCCGTGCCTCACTTATCCACGTGGCAAGCTCAGAGAGCTTGATACTGCTACACCGATCAACAGTCTGGATTTCTTATGAGGCTCGATCGAACGGCTGAAACGGGCGATGAACGGACGACCATAGTTAGATCTGGGGACGCATCCATCATCCGATGGTTGATGCTGTGCACGAAGAACAGGGAAGAACAATGAAGTTCCCCATCTTCGATCGTTGATTCCTCCTCCTCCAGACGGTCGTTGGCGATGGCGACGGGCTCTACGCGTCCGGGGAGGTGTTCCGCAGCTCCTGAGGGTCGAAATAGGCTCCAGGACTCCGTGAAGGAGCTAGGCGAGCTTTGAGAAGATAACCCCTCCAGGCATCTGCAGGTTGGGTTGATTCAAGCCCAGCAGGGCTCCGTGGGCTTCGTGACCTGCACAGGATGAGACCACAGCTCGAGGGGGTTCGCCTCGATCGGAGATTGAAACTGATAAGCAAAATAAATGATACGGGTGGCGAGGTCCGACGACGCGGAGGAGAGGGACCTCGATTCGCAGAACTAGGTTAGTTCTGGTTGGTATGAGGCGTTCGGGAGATGGAGAATGCGGAGGGGGACGAAATGAGGGCGAATAGGAGTTCGGAGCACTGATGGATTAGTTCGCCGGAGCGGAGCTCCGGTGAACTTCGATTTGGCTCTGATAGGGCTAACTAATGGGCTACTACAGATCTAACGACTAAATTAAATGTGGAATGAAAAACCTAACACATTAAGCAAGAAAGGGCAGCTCTTATTCCTGATGAGACACCAGGGAGCAGGGCTTCGCCGGAGCTCCGCCATGGGTGCACCCCTACTTCCTCTGACCGATTTGCGCCTCCAGAGGGTCCCTCCTGTCACAAGGGATCTGGCTAGACTGAAGACAAGGGTGGAAGATGGCAAAAGATGACCAAAGAATTCAAGGAGGACTGAGGTGTTTATTTATACATGTATTCGAGCACCCTTATTGATCGGCCTTTTTGATCGAATCGACGCCATGTACAATGAATCATGGGGTAGGGCGTGTATCTATGATGTACAAGGAATAATCTTCATGAAAGGTCCTATCCTTCTCGAGCTACACAAATTGCGTGAAAATTTGGAGAAAGGGAGCTCTCGTGATCTGTCGAGGCATAGGGCTGGGGTCTGAGGAGTTGACCCGCGGTCAACCCTTGGCAGCCTGCGATTGGTCCACGCAGGCCGCTAGAAGACAAAACCGAGTGGATTATAAAGATTAATTGATTTAAATTAGTAAATGATTTTATTATTTTTTGAGTATAAAATAAAAAAATGTTTATTATTTTATGTAGTATTTTATTTTTATTTTTTGGTGTTATTTATTATAAGTATGTTTTAATGGTGTATTTATAGGTATATTTACCTGTATTATGTACATTCTTATTTTTTTCATTTTGTATATTTGATCTTATTATTTTCTTCTTTGATTTTATATATTTACAGCTTAATTTTAAATGTGTGAATATATTTTATTTTATATTTATAATGTTATTTATATAGTTAAATAAATAGGTTTATATAATAAGTAGGTATAGTTATAGGTATTTTCTCTGTATATTGTTTAAATTTTATTTATTTAATGCATTTTATTAAGTTTTATTCTAGTTTTATATTTTTAATAGAATTAATATAGAAATATTAAACAAATAGAAGAATATATTCCCCTTTTATTTTTATACGTAGGTATTCTATCTATGTTTTTATAGACTTATTTTATTTTACCTTTTCTTATTAGTTTTCTTTTAATTTTACTATGTGCATGTGTTATAAATAATATTTACAAGGTTGTGAAAATATAAATTTGTATAAATAATAAAGAATAAATAAACCGATTATTTTAATGAGATCTACGTACAATAGGAGTCAAAAACCTATCTTTCACAGATAAACTCCGAAAAATACGAGAACACCTTTATTAAATAGCTTATTTGAAATTATATACAATTAAAGGTGAGTTTGATACATTTTGAGTTTTTTTAGGAGATATGGGTCTGTGAAGTTTGGTTTTTAGCTTTTTATTTTTGGTGTATAAAATGAACACTGTATATTATTTTTGTACGAACTCAATTTTGTATTTTTATTTACATTATTATCTACAGCATTTATGTACAAAGTTTCTTTATTTAAGGTATAAATAAAAAAGAATAAAATTGGTGTTAAAAATACATAAATAACGAATGAATAAATGAGGAATTGATTATAAATTTGCCCATAATCTCCCCCTACTTTATTCCTTGTCGACCAACTCCATTCTCGACTTGGACTCGGGGTTCAGGGTCATAAAATATCTTCCATATTTTAATCCTTTTTCTTTTCTTCTCTTTATTCTATAATTTTGGCATCAAAAACCTTATTTTATGTATAGTTAATACAATAATCTATGAATGCTAATATGCACAACATAATGTTCTTTTCATGCATTTACTAGGGTTTTTAAGGCCAAAATGATAGAATAAAGAATGATGAATGGAGATTCATCATCACCAACAAAATGTAACTCCATCCACCGAAGTTCTCTCGGAGGTTTGCAGCCATTGTATGGCTGGAAAACAAAGGGTACATCATTTCAGATGAGAATGTCAAGGAGAAGATACCCACTTGATCTTGTGCACACAGACGTGTACTCCATGGGTGTGAAGACGTTGGAGGTGCCTTGTACTTTGTAACCTTCATCGGCGACCACTCTAGGAAGGTGTGGGCCTTTGCCTTGAAGACGAAGGACAAACTACTAGACGTCTTCAAAACATGACACCTTGATGTGGAGAGAGAGATCAGAAGGAGACTAAAGGTCATCCAATCTGATAACGGTGGAAAATATCGAGGGCCCTTTGAGGGCTGTTGCAGGAGCCATGGCATTCGCATGGAGAAGACGATGCCAAAGACCCCACAATAGAATGGGGTTGCAGAGAGGATGAATCACAGCTTGTTGGAGAGAGTACGAGCCATGCTCTCTCAATCGAATCTTCCAAAGAGCTTCTGGGGAGAAGCACTATACACGGCCGTATATGTGATCAATCGTTCTCTGTCTCACCCCTTGGATGGAGACAATCTAGAACATGCTTGGAGAGGTAAACATGTCTCACTTGATCATCTTAAAGTCTTTGGGTGCGTTGCATATGTTCATGTACCTAGTGATGAACGCACCAAGCTTGACTCAAAGACGAGGGTGTGCGTCTTCATAGGATATGGTCAGAATGAGTATGGGTATAGGCTGTGGGATCCTACTCAAAGGAAAATTGTGAGAAGTCGAGATGTCAAGTTTGTTGAGGACCAAACAATCTAGGACATCCTCAAGCCACAATCGCAACCTCCTGTCACATAGGATGATGAGCCCTCCCTATTTGAAGAAGCCCTCCATGATGGCGCAAGGGAGGAATCCAAGGCCATAGAAGACTGCATTGAAGGGGGGATGCAACCCCTTGAAGAACCAGTGGTAGAGCATGTTGAAGAAGTAGTACAACAACCTCAATTGAGAAGTTCAACAAGGGTCAGTAGACCATCTATGAGATACTCACTCGACCAGAATCTCCTGCTCACAGATGATGGTGAGCCCGAGTCCTTTGATGAGGCAAATGGACATAGCGACAGAGAACAATGGCTGAAGGCAATACCGGAGGAGATGGAAGCTCTTCAAAAGAACAAGGTGTTTGACCTTGTGCCCTGCCCGAAGGAGCCAGAGCCTTGAAGAACATGTGGATCTTTAGGCTCAAATGCGAAGCTGATGGCTCAAAAGATTCAAAGCACGTCTTATGGTCAAAGGCTTTGAACAAAGGTAAGGTATCGATTTTGATGAGATTTTTTCTCCTGTGGTAAAAATGACGTCTATCAAGATGGTTTTAGCTCTAGTTGCATCTCTAGATTTTGAACTAGAGCAGATGGATGTGAAGACTGCTTTCCTCCATGGTGATGTTGAGGAAGAGTTGTACATGGAGCAACCAGAGGGATTTTAATCCAAGAAGAAGACTCACCTTATTTGCAAATTGAAGAAGTCTTTTTACGGATTGAAGCATACACCCAGGAATTGGTACAGGAGATTTGATAGCTTCATGTCAAACCAAGGCTTCACTAGAAACACTGCTGACACATGGGTGTATGTGTGAGGTAATGGACTTGAGAAACTTATTCTTCTCCTATATGTTGATGATATTCTTATAGTTGGCAAGGATAAGACTAAGATCAGTAGGCTGAAAGAAGATCTAAGCAAGTCCTTTGCCATGAAGGACTTAGGCGCAACAAGACAAATCCTTAGTATGAGGATAACCCGTGATAGGGTGAATCACAAATTGTGGATGTCTCAACAGAAGTACGTAGAGAAGGTACTTGAGAGATACAATATGAATTGATGCAAACCATTTAGCACCCCACATGCCATCCATTTCAAGTTATCAAAGGATCACGCACCCAAGACTGAGGAAGAGCGTCAAGGTATGGCCCATATACCTTATGCTTCTGTTGTAGGGTCATTGATGTATGCCATGATATGCACACAGCCAGATATTGCACATGTCGTGGGAGTTGTGAGCAGGTACATGTCAAATCCAGGAAGAAAGCACTGGGAGGCCTTGAAATGGATTTTGAGGTACCTCAAAGGCACGTCCAATCTAGGCCTTTGTTACGGAGGAAGTAAAGCTTACATGGAGGCATACACAGATTCAAATTGGACAGATGATGTTGATGGTAGAAGGTCAACATCAGGATACTTGATCACTCTCGTAGGAGGAGCCGTGGCTTGGCAATCTAAGCTACAAAAGAGTGTGGCATTGTCCTCTACAGAGGCCGAATACATGGCCGTAACAAAGGCTGGCAAAGAACTTCTGTGGTGCAAGAAGTTGCTTCATGGTTTGGGATTTATACAGATAAATACATATTGTTATGTGAAAACTTAAGTGTTATTTATCTTAGCAAGAACCCCACGTTTCACTCCAAGTCAAAGCACATTGAGTTACGGCACCACTAGATACGTGATGCATTGGAGAGAAAAGATTTGCAGCTGGATAAGGTGGACACGGATGACAATGGAGCTGATATGTTCACTAAGGTGCTACCACAGTCGAAGCTCCAAGAATGCAAGAAGATTGCTAGGATGAAGGCTCATGAAGGGGGGAATTTGTTGTGATCTCTCGCCTTCCTCCACACCTTGCATGGATTGAAATCAATGCACGTTTATTTAAGGGCTAAAATTAGTACCATGCATGGTGTCTATAATGGACATGCACCATTGTTGACATGTGTTTTGGAGCATAACATATGAGACAATTATGTGGCTAATAATTGTCTCATTCGTGATTCAACTTATGGAGAGGACGTACATGAGATAGTGGTCTACGTCTGTTTTTTGTGTCTTTTCATTTTCCCCCGCAATGTATATATAGTTGTGATTGCTCAAATAAAAATGTGTGTGAGATTTTGCATCCCTCTTCCTGTGAATTGCTTGTTTCCATTAACATTCCCACACACCAATACTCTACGCAACGATCCAACAAGTCAAAGAGCTTTCTAGCCAACGAGGGGCTTAGAAACCTAGTGGCATTCCTTATCAACTAGTATCAGAGCCGGGATCACTACGTCGTGGTGTTGATAGAAGGAGGAGATGGATTCAAGCACGAGCAACCAATTGATGTCGACGGCCATGGTGAAGCTAGATTCCACCAACTACTCCATCTGGAAGCCAGGGATGGAGGATCTCTTATTTGTAAGAGATCTGTACGACCCCATCGAAGGAGATGGGAAGAGGCCAGATGGCAAATCAGATGAAGAATGGGCCAAGCTTAATCAAAAGGGCGTGGCGTTCATTCGCCAATGGGTGGAGGACTCCGTCTTCTACCATGTATCGATAGAGACAAATGCAAGCAACCTCTGGACGAATCTTACAACCTTGTACGAGCCAAGGACGGTTCAAAACACGACATTCCTCATCCAAAAATTGGTGAATCTGAAGTACCAACAGGGCTCCTCCATCAGCGAGCATCTTAGTCGGTTTCAAGTTTGTGTAAACCGACTTTCCAGTCTGAAGATGGACATCGATGATGAGATGCAGGTGCTTGTTGAACACGGATTTGCAGAGGTCGTGTTGACTCACAAGGCGAATCAACTGTCGCTGATTTGACCTCCAACGAAATCCGAAATTCAAACAACAATTAACCCACGACAAATATATCAAGCAATGAAAGTAAATGTGCGGAGTTAAAATTTATTATAACTCTACAACAAAGATGTGTATAGTGCAAGTATGTGTAGAGGTCGAACACAGGGAGCAGAAAGGCTAGATCGGGGAAAAATTGCTCAAAATGTATGAATTGTGATCAAGTGTCTACTATGCTATTTTTTGTGGGTTTTTAATTTTTATTTTTTTTAATTTTTAATTTTATATTTTTGTATTTTGATTTTTAATTTACTGATTTTGTATTTTTCTTTTTATATTTTATATTTTTTTATTATTTTCTTTTCAATATTGGAAAATAAGGACAATGTAATAAAAGGGAAAAAGAGGTATTTATAAAAATAGATAAAAAATTCAAAAATAAACAAATAAAGTCTTTTTTGTCTTTTTATACTTTTTTACTGTTTTTGTGATTTTTGGGTAATTTTTAGAATGTTTTTGGTATTTTTAATTAGCAAAATAAAGAAAATAGTAGCAAAAATGCAAGGCTGAAACTAAAATGGAGAAATAAAATAGCCAACAGTAACAAAAATTCTCTAAATTAATTTTCAATGAAAGATAATAAAACAAAGAAAATTCAGAGACAAAGTTTGTATTTTTAGGATTTTTGAGGAATTTTTAGGAATTTTATGAAGGTTTTTGGAGTTTTGTAATTTTTATGAGTTCTCTTTTGTAATTTTTAATGATTTTTGGGATGGAGCTAAGACACACTAAAGGGAACAAAATATATTTTTTTGGGATTTTTCTGGAGTGTTTTTATATTTTTTTTGGTATTTTATAATGCAAACAATGCTGAAAATGGCTATTTTTGATTTTTAATAAATAATAAAATGCAAGAAATATGAGAAATAAAAATAGGCCGTTAAACTACTATGCAACAGGACACTACTGTGATTTTTGGGAATTTTTTGGGGTTTTATAGACGCATGCATAAAATACAAGAAGCACAAAGAAAAATCATGTCGCAAGGGTGTTGATGTAATATGCAATAAGTCTGAGGGCTAGCACGCAAATTTCCCAAAAGTTCAAAGCTTGAATAGCAGATTACAACACTAGATGGAAATAAACAAAGCCGCAAGGTTACTTGTGCAAAAATCCCAGGGTGCGCATGACTTGCACGCGCACTTGGAAGGGGTATACAAGCAATAATAGAAGACTACGGGGCTAAGATGCAAAAATTACACAAAATATAAAAGGGCAGATGAATGATTTGGTTCTGATATTAGAATACAAAATGTGCAGGGGGAGAAGAGCAAAATACCCACGCACGGGCCTGATGGACGATGGATATTTCACCACTAATACACGTGTCAAGCCCAGGGGACACGATACCCCTTCGCGGTTGAGCGGCCAAGATTAAGACCTGAGGGCACGATCGGACGGCTGATAGAATCACGATCCAATGGTAGCTGTAGCGCGTCAAGAACACGGCGTGATCGAACGGATCTGGCGCATCGAGGACGAACGGCCGAAGAACACGGTCCAAGAAGCTTTGCAGTGCCAAAATCTCGATGCCCAGAGTGCACGAGTCACGTCTAATGGCCGCAAGACCTTCCTGGGAGCCTCCCTGGTTGGATGGCAGCTTCAAAAAGGCGGGTGGGCCGCCGGAGCACCACCACGGCGATGAAGAGGATGACGAGCTCCAAGAAGCTCAGCCTGCGTCAAAAACGACCCCGGATGGGGGCCTTCGGGTCCTGGGACCTGCAAGGAGACACAAAATTGAACAGTAAAAGAATCCCGGGTCCCTTGAGGTGCGGGGGAATGGGAAAGTGGTCGTGGAGGTCACCGGAGCTCAAGAGCTCCGGCAACGTATTTGATGTTGCAATCTACCAAACTACTCTAAGAAAATGCGCATTAAAGAGTACAGGATGGAAGCTACAACCTACAGATAGATAAAGAGCAAAGAATCAGAAGGAAAACACCTTGACTTGGCCGGAGCCAAGGAGATATTGGACCTCACGGCCGTGGATGGCCGGAGATGGATTGGAGGCACTTCCCGGCCGCCTCACTCCCCTCCGAAGGGCTGGAGGACTTGCTGTCACCAAGTCCAGTCCAGAGCACGTCCAAGAGATGAAGGAAGGTGGTCAAAAAGGGTTCAAAAGCCCAATGGAGGACTGGGTGGTGTTTTAAAAATATGGTCGAGGAGCTCTCTTCGAGGCGCGATCACGGGCGGACAGAAGAGATCTGGTAGGATCTAAGAGGTCGGCGCGAATCTTGGATGTACAGGGTACAACTTTCATGAAGGAAGCGTCTTCAAAGGGTGAAAGACGCGCCCTCGAAAAATGGGCGAAAGAGGGGCATGGGTGCTCTGTCGCAGCTACAGGAGTAGGGCCAGGGAGTTGACCCGAGGTCAACTCTTCTGGCCCCCTGGTTGGTCCACGTGGACCAACCAGGAAAAACTCCTGGAAAAAGATTAAAAAATGATTTAAAAATAATAAATGACTTTATTTATTTTATGTTATAAAATAAAAAATGCTTATTATTTTATATAGTATTTTATTCCGATTTTTAATTATTTTTATGAAATATATTTTTACAAGTTGCTTTTATACCCTTATATAGGTATATTATTCTATGTATTGTATTCTTTTGTTTTTATTGTATGTATTTAATTGTTATTATTTTTATTTAGTATTTTATAAAATTATAAAATACTTTTATATACATAAATATATTTTTAGTTTATTTTTCTGATTTATTTTGTATACTAATAAAATACAAGAGTATGTTATATAAGTATGTATATAGGTATTGTATCTATGTATTGTGTTTACAAGTATTTTTATTTTGTATTTTATTTAGGTTTTTATTCTAATTTTAATATACATAATTATTATAAGTAATATTTACAACATTATAAAAATATAAAAATGAATAAATAATTAATAAAGAATAAATTGAATATTTTAATATGTACAAGTATACAATGAGGGTCCAAAACTCAACTTTCAAACCGTAGCTCCGCCAAATGCGAAACCACCGCCATTAAATAGCTTATTTTCTTCTATATACAATTAAAGGTGAGTAAGCTGCAATTGGAGTTTTCGTTTGTGAGATACGGGTCTGGGAAGTTGGCATTTTGGATTTTTATTCAGACCATAACTTTTTATCTGTGTATTATTTTTCTGTAAAATCAATTTTGTATTTTTCTTCATAAAATTATCTACAACTTTCATGTACAAAGTTTCTTTATTTGATGTATAAAAAGTGGAACCAAAAATAGGTCCCAAAATGAATAAGAAATGAATAGAATGTATAGGTCTTTTATCTGTATTTTGGCCCTTATCTCCCCCTACTTTATTCATTGTCGACCTATTCATCAAGATGCCTAGGTCTCGGGGTTTCGGGTCATAAAATATTTACAATATTTTATTCTTTTTCTTTTCTTTTCTTTATTCTATAATTTTGGCTTTTAAAAACCGTATTTTATACAATATATACAAGACAATGCATGGATGATAAAATGCCTAAATTAGCTCTATTTACACGCATTTACTAGGGTTTTTAAGGCCAAAATGATAGAATAAAGATGATGAAACGTGGCTTCATCATCCCCCTATACTTTACCTTTGCTAGTCCCTAGCAAACACTTATGCAATAAGTGCAAAAAGAAAAAGAAAGAAAAGAAAAAGAAGAAAATTAGATTAAGTTTAATTATCGAACTTGTCTTCGCAGAATCGAAGTTTGGAGCTTAAGTCGGACCTTTGGAATTTTAGTGCGGTCGGAACCTTAATGAGAACCAAATTTGAAATCCAACAGTCCTTGAGAATCCCAAAACTCTGTCCAAGTCTCCTCAATAGCCAGGTCAGAATTACTTCAACTCATACGCAAACTCTTACGACTATGAGTCTGACTCGTACAGTGTAAGTGATATGTAGCTCCCCACCTCAGAAGTAACAAAGAAACAACCTCCCCCAACCTGGTAACTCTAATGCCTCGGTCTAGCAACTCTTTCCTCGAGAAGCGGGGTATTCCCTTCTAAGTTCAAGTGCAACCGGCTCAAGAAGAGGGGGAATAAGAGGTATAGAATTTTGGGAGCTCAACCAGTGTAGCTAAGTCTCCCGCTGCAAGCTTCATGAGATGTAACATGGATACCATAAGCTTTTGCTTTATTGGACTATATACACTCCGGTGGGGTTATTAAATTTTCAATCCGACCCACCACTTTTTTGGAGTTCTTTTTTTTTCTTTTTTTTTCTTTTTTCTTTTTTTTTTCAATTGCATCTGTACAACATATCTACATGGTGCAGCATATATACAAGAAATTTCTTCTTGAGCCAGTAGACTATCCCTCTTTTGAAGCTTTATTGCAACCCACGGCTTCTGTCTTTAGCCTTCATCACCACTAGACCAAGTTGAGGTGCACTTCCTTCACTAGAAGAAGAAGAGAGGTTCCGCCTAGAAGTACTACCCTCATATGCTACCCCAAGCCAAAGGAAACTGCCTCCTCACCACCTCATCCGTGGAGAGCTATGTGAAAGGTGCAGGTGTCCAAGTTAGGTCATTATCAACAAGAGTCGTGCGTGTGCTCCGAAATACTCTACTTAGGCAGTCAAGAATCCATTGAACCAAGTCCCGTGATCCTCAAAGAATTAAGTCAACTAGACCTGAAGTACCTCAAACCCAGTTCCTATAAGGTTCCTGTTATTAGGTAGATTTTAAGGTCCAATCAAGCTCTAATCTCCGGATTTTACTTCGACTCGTTCAACTTATCAAACTCAATCCGAAAAATGCTCATACTATGCAAATGCGATGCAGAATGCAGAAAATATTTTTGTGATGCAATTTTCAAGATTTTGAATTTTTTGTGGATTTTTGAAAAGATGATGCATGCGTATGCAGATGCATTTTTTTGTATTTTTCAAAAAGATTTTTCAAATGTTTTTTTTTACTTTTGCAAATGTTTTTGGAATTTTTTAAAACAAAAGATTTTTGGCTGAAAACTAGGTGAAAAATATGTACACGGGCGTGCTTCTTATATATACAAGAAGTAGATTTTAAGAATTTACAAGGGTAAGTGGTCAGTTTTATACATATATATATATATATTGGATTTTGGTGTGATGTAAATATTCCTCAAACTTATTTGACACATGTTTTTCAAAGAATTTTTGAAAACTATAGTCCAAAATAATTTTTACAATCATTCTTGCAAACATGTACACACATTTGAAAATCATTTTGCAAAGGCTTTCAAAACAGTATGCATAGATTTTTCAAAATATTTTTGCAACCATTTTTCAAACCATTTGCAAATCATTTTTCAAATATTTTATTTCACACAAAGAAAAGAAATTTTGCAATCCACACATTTTACACAGGTTGAAAACATGTAACAAAATATTTTCAAAATAGTTTTCAATAGATGTTCACAAAGGTTTTCAAACTATTTTTCAAACATTTTGCAAAAAACATTTTCACCCGATTTATTAATCAGTATGTACAAAAAGAATTTGAGGAATGATAACACCTTTTTATTAGAGATTTTTAATGAAGTTTAAAGAATTATTAGCCATATTTAAGAAAATACGAAAGTACGAGTTATGGCTAAAGTATATACGCAGTATATACGACCCCCCTATACTTAGCTTGAGCTATGTCCTCATAGATCAGAGAGAAAAGAGAAGACATAACTCGTACTAAGTATAGGAAAGTCTAAAGAATAAATGAATAAATGAAGGAATGAATGAACAAATGAGAAGTTGATCGTCCCCCTATACTTAGGATCAAATAATCCTAAGTATAGCAGACTGTACACAAAGCAGGGAGGGTCAAGGGTGGGAATGAACAGATCATACTCAGATTGTCTCCCCCTATACTTAGGGTAAGATATCCCTAAGTATAGACAAGAAGAGGAGACAATGGAGAGGATCGAAAAATAGAGAAACTCGGGGTGCACACCCCCCTATACTTAGGACAAAGTACGTCCTAAGTATGGAAAACTGTCTACAAGGGCGGCACCTTTTCGGTAGATGAAGAAGATAGAAGAGGAAAAGAAGAAAAGAAGAAAAGAAGAAAAGAAGAAAAAAGATGAAGATAGAAGAAGAGGTTGTGAGGATGTACGCATCGCTCCCCCTATACTTAGGGTGAAAGAAGCCCTAAGTATAGGTAACGACAGGAGAGATGACACGGAACGAAGAATGAACACTCGACTCGTCCACCCCCCTATACTTAGGACAAAGTACGTCCTAAGCAAGGCAGACACGAGAATGGGTGGACGAGTAAAAACGGGAGATAGAAAGAGATGAACAAAGGAGAATGTGCAACAGAGGTGGATGTACATATGATCAAGAAGGTAGAAAGCGAACCTTCTTGCGGGACCGCTGAGGAATGGATCGGATGTGATGCAGGTCGACATCGAGGTCCACAGTGGACGGAAGCTGATCAGGGTCGACAGAGTGAAGATCCTCAGGGGCCCTAGGGTGTGAAGGCACAGGCTGGTGAGTGGGAGAAGTACGGCTAGGTCTGGCCTTGGGAGTCTCGCTGATATCAAAGTGGAATGGGACGAACTCCTCATCATCGGAAGTAGTGTACTCAGAGTCGTCTTGCGAGGTCTCGTCCAGGTCAAAACTAAAAGGGACGAACTCATCAGTGGAAGTAGTCGAACTCTGTTCGTCCTCTATAATCTCAACCGGATCATCTTTCTCATCAAAAGGCCCGAATTTCCGAAGAAAAGCAACTAAATCAAATTCGGCCTTTGGCTCATCAGTATCTACATGGACAGGAGCGGACTCATCAGTGGAAGTAGTCAGAGCATGTTCGTCCTGTATGGTCTCTAAATCTGCCCTCCGCTCAATGGTATCGATCGTGTAAATCCCGCGGATGTCATCAACACATCGCCAATCACAGGAAGCAGCAACACCAAGGTCTATGCTTTCCGAGCTTTCCTCCTTGGAGAGGAATTCTCGGGTCTCATCATCGGTCATGAAGAAGGTCTCTCTGATATCCTCATATAGATCATAGTCCTCGGGGTCAGCCAGGATAAGTGAAGTCATATCAGGTGCAGGTCTCTGGTCGGCAGTAGGTGCGGTGATCAACGCTTCGCTCTCGTCAGCAGGACGGAAGCGAATCTCTCCTGATCCATAATCAATAACGACCCTCGCAGAGGCGAGGAATGGTCGTCCCAGGATGATTGAAGAGTGCTCCCCTGTGGCGGTCTCCATGGGCAATACGACAAAATCAACGGTGTAGCTCGTGCCCTGAATAGAAATGACGGCGTTTTTGATGAATCCACGATTCATCGCCTTTATTCTTTTATTTTAGCTTCAATTTCTTAGTCAAACACCTGTAAATACCCATTAATTTCATAATCTTACCATTTTGCATGCATTTGTTAAAATTGCATTTTTAACACTTTTTGTACATAAATAAAAGAATAAAGAAGAAAAGAAAAAGAAAAGAAAAATAAAGGATGTAGTTATGCAATAAATACAGACTGACCCAAACCCCGAGAGAAGGTCAAGACTTGACCTGATCGACCAGGAATAAAGTAGGGGGAGATAGGGTCGTTTGTCAGAAAAATCAAAAATATCTTGTAAATACTTTTCATGTATATTTGTACAAAACTTACATTATTTTATTCGTACATAATTTGACCTCAAACTAATTATTTTTGTAAATAAAAGTTGTGAATAAAATTGTGTTGTAAATAATAAAAATATTTGTAAAATAAAATACTGTATATATTGCAAATAATTACACCCAGAAAAAGCCACAAAGTGATAATTGAAACATCAATTCCGGCTCCACACAAGCTCTAATTGAACCAAACTCACTTCCAGCATACTATAAATTAAATTATCTTTCAAATGGCTGTGGTCTCGTACTTTTTGGAGTTACGGTTAAAAATTCGATTTTCTGGGGTGTATTGTGCAGTTTACCCATATACTTATTGTATATATTTTACTCATATTTATTTTTTATACATAATGTACATATTTGTAAATATTGTTTTCATTAAAAAAATATAAAAATAAAAAAAAATCTTTTATAAAAATTATTTCCTTATTTGTACCTATGTATATTGTATTATATGTGTATAATATATGTATACAATTAATTTCCCTAAATAAAAATGACCAAAAAAATTAATTGTCTCACATTAATTAATTTAATTTATTTAATTACGAAATTCATATGTAATTATTTAATTTAGTGGATTTATTTGAATTTATTTGGTTTAATAACTTGCCTTGTATATATGATTTTATTCCACACCATATATGGCCACCATTAAGGTGGCTAATTGATTTTGAATTAATTTATTAATTTATTTAATTTATTTATTACGAAATTCGTTTTTAATTAATTAATTATTTTATTTATTTAATTATTTTATTAATCCATCCAATAAACACATTCCTTTTTTGTAAATATTTTCCTTTTTTGATTTTTTGCCTCTTTTTAATGGGCTCCTCCTCCCTCATTCACATTTGATCGATCTTTGGCGGAGAGGAGCCCAGTTTCCGAGAGGTTTCTTGTTGAAGAGGGTCCTAGCCTCCGATCCAGTCGTTGACAGCGGCTTGAGCTTCGTCGAGGCCATCATGGCTCGTCCCCTTCTTCCCAGTGAACTCCAGAGGCATCGCGAGAGTGACAGCAAGCGATCGCCCTTGTTGCAGTGAGGCGAGGAGGTGTGTCCGATCCCCGAGGTGAGATCCACTTTTACTTGTCTTTTTCCTAGGTAATCGTAGAGTTAGATCTTAGCGTAGGAGTAGGAAGTAATTTTTAAATTAAAAATCGCAAAAATTTCACCACATGATTTTCGACCGACTACGAATTTTTCACCTCACATCTTGATCCCTCCATATTCACGTTCTACCTTACACGACCTGTCACCTCCGACCACGCACGGTGGTCGGAGTCTAGGATCTATCTTCCATTTCGCGCAAGATCCTCCCATTCACCGTTCCCATTTTTGTGTATAAATAAAAAAAACAATATAAAATATTTTTCCTGTTTGTCTCACATCTATTTTTCCAGGAAGAATTTTAAAAAAAAAAATCTTTCTTTCTCTAATCTCTAACATTTGTTTTGCAGATATAATAAAAAGAAAATAAAAAATTGGTTTTGTATCTAACGTTTTGTTTTGCAGGTTTACCTAAAAAAAACATAAAAAAAAATATTTTGTTTGTCACTGTTTACATTTCCTGTTACAAAAAAAAATAAAAAAATAAAAAAAAATAAAAAAGCAAGCAGCAGGCGGCGGCCATCACCCCCGCCGCCCGCACCTCTCTCCTCCACCTCCAGATCGCGGCCCTCATCCTGACCGCGAGAAGGCGGCGCCGCATCACCTCCATCCGCGCACGCGCGACTCGCCAACCGCCGCGCCGCCCTTCAGCCTGTCGGACCTCCCCCGCGCGGCTACATCCTCTAGGTCGGCGAGGCGCCAACCTTCTTCACACCAGGCGGCCACCTCCTCCAAGGTGGGCCTGCGCCGCCCAGCCACTCTCGCCGCCGCTGCAACACGCCTCCCCCACCGCGTGTGGCCGCGGCTTTGCCCATCACGCCCAACCGCCGGCGACCTCCCGCGCCCGGCCTCCTGCAAGACGCCAGCGGCTTCCAGCCGCTCTCGCCGCCACTGCCACGCGCCTCCTCCACCGCGCGTGGCCGCGGCTCCGTCAGCCCCGCGGCCTCCGTCCTCGCGCTCTACCAACCCCCCAGCAGTACAGCGACCTGTGCGCCCAGGCGGCGGCGCCCCAGCAGCTTCCCTTGGCACCGCCGTGTCCTCCGTGACCAGCCGCCCCTCGATCCACCCCCGTGCGTGGCTCAGCCCGAGCCCGTCGACCTCTAGCGCGCGGATCCACCGCACCCGCGGCCGTCCTCCTCGCGCGCGTGTGTCGCGCGTGCGGCGGTGCCGCACCGCCCCGCTCTCCTCCTTCCGTGGCCACTGCCGCGGACCCGCCGCGCCGTTCACCTCCCGTCTGAGCCTCCCCGCGTCCTCCACCATCTCTCTATTGGTGGTGGGTGGCGGCGGCACTTCTGTTGCCTCCCTCTCTTGTGGAACAAGAAGAGAAACGAAGGACGAACCCTAAGATTGGGTTTCAATATTTTATTAAGAGATTTACACTTGTGCCTTTGGAGGATTCAATAATTGCACAAACATACCCCCAGTCCTGAACTGCACATGCAAGGGATACTCTCCACTGGGTAATTTGCGAATTTCACCTGAAGATTATTTATTAATATATTTTGAGCAATAACTTTACGCAAATTACACTTAAGTCCTTGTTCCTGCAGAACTTAAACTTTCTTGATATTTGCATCGAAATAAATGTTTTTATGCTTCCAAAAATTTTGCAAAAATTCATGTATGTTCCTGCTGTTGTGTTTTTCATTGTATAAAGTTTTCATCAAATTTTATTGTCATTCGATATATTTAAAAAATCAAAAACTTTGTCTTTTTGCATATCTCAACTTTGAAAATTCATAAAAAAATAGAAAAAGAGTCTAAAAAATCCGCGAAAATTTCTGTAGCTTTGTTTTGATGTCTTTTATTATCTGAGCAATTTTTGTGCATTTTCCATATATAAAACTCCCAAAAAATTGCAAAATACAAAAAAAAAGGTGTGGGTTCTTTGGTTTTGTCACTTTTCTTCATTTGTGCTTCTTTTAAAAATAGAAAAAAATAAAAATTCAAAAACCACTAAAAATTAGCTTTTCTGAAATTTGACTACTTAGTTTTTAAATCGTGCTCCTTGTGTTCGACCCTGGTCGCTATACCAGGTAAAAAGAATAGCGAAAGACCGCTTACATTAATTTTCATCGATTTATCTTTTCCAAGTGGTTTTATCATTTTTCTCGATTGACCGCGCTTGGTGATTTGGGTCACAACGACCATTTTATTTACATACTTAACCCAGTCGCTAGGCGTGTCATCAGAATGGCGCCGTTGCCGGGGAGCACGGCTTTGTAGTCATTTTTCTATCTTATCTCTCTATATTATAATTGTTTTCTGACCTTTTTCTCTCTAATTTTTTGTGCGAGGTACTGCGTGGACAACTTGGAGTTTACTTTTTGAGGACCCGCACGGGAAGAAGAAGCAGGGAGAAGAAGAAGAATTTTACTTTTGAGAGAGAACAATTTTTTTGTAATAATTTAGGATTTTGAACTGTGGACTTGGACATTTTTCAGGGTCTGTTTCGCCAAGTGCCGGTGCACTTGGGGGACCTCACCGCTGTTTTCTGTGTTTTTGATTTCACGTCATAACTTGCTATCTTGATTCGTGCGGATTTGGCCCCTAGACGTAGGAATTTTTGTTGATTGTGACGTAAATTTCTAAGGCCCAACACCTAATAGAATATCTGTTCCTATAGAACGTAATTGGACCTTAATAAAATTCACTGAAAAAGTTAGTTTAATTGGATTTGAGACCACGTGCCGTGAGGAGTCACATACAGCGCTGGCAGGACCCGTTGTGGCGGGCACCGAGTGACTCCCAAGATCGGACTCCGGACTCGATTCGGTTAGCTAACTATTGTTCTTCACGATCAATAGAAGTTGCTTGTCTAAGGCCGATTTCTTCGTGCATCATATAGTTAGTTTATATTCTGTCTTTAATTTTATGCGCGGATCATATTGCATGTAGAGTGCTGGAGTAAGGTACGCATTTTCTATCTCTGCATGCATCATTGTGTTTGACCGTGCATTGGCTTTTTCGACTTCCTCCCCCTGTTTTTGGACTCAAATCAATCAAAGAGGAAATCAAAAAGCTCGTTAGGCGTTATTTTCTGAAAAAAAAAAATCCCAAAAAAAATAGAAAATCAAAAATTAAAAATGGGACTGCTAATTGAACTTGACCTCTAAAATTAAACGTAACCAATTCCTCATTGTATTGGGAGAGCAACCCCCTCATTGTCTGCGTTTTTAATTGCTCGCGTACACACTAAGGAGTAGTGCCCAAATCCTATTCAAGCCTCTTAAGTGTGTGTACAACTTTCATTGATCACCTTAACTCTAAAATTGAAAAGATAAAGGACCGAATCTCATGGTCTTCACTTTGTGTTGAGTTGGTGAACTGGGGGTTTGCTTTGTGTTTTGTATGTCTTTGGTGTGAGTCGGTTACAATCATCTTCCTTTATCATTAGCAGTCACCTTCTGTCTCTAACCCACCCTCCCATTTGGGACGTGCTGTGCGTGACACCCACAGAGACCAGATTGACCAAACACGAGACATGGGTGTTCACATTTGTGAGATGAGAGTGCATCCCATAGACAATCGAATAAGGCAGTTGCGAGCTTTAGATAACTTGTATCCTAGGACAGTGGATGAGTACATAGATCATGAAGTCCAGACCGCTTCTACCTTGAGACCCTTTGTTCTGGATTTAGAGTTAATTGATCTACTGCCTAAGTTTTTTGGGGAAATGCACGAGGAACCTTATTTGCATATTGATGAATTTGAGGATTTTTGTGTATCACGATCATATTTGGATATCACTTCTGAGGACATGATGCTGATTACCTTCCCATTCACACTTCAGAGTAGAGCCAAGACTTGGCACAGACGATTGGGAAGGAAGATTGCTACGTGGGGAGATTTACGATCATTGTTTTTGCAAAAATTTTACCCCCGACTTAGAGCCGAGATGATGCGGTCTTTTATTCGTGATTTTTCAGTTAACCCCCAGAAGCCATTAATAGATACATGGTTGCAGTTACGAGAACTTTTGAGGCGATTTCCAGATCATGGATTTTCGATGACTGACCTTATCCATATCGCCATGAGGGGGAGGACCGCAGAGCAAATATCATATGTCATTACCTCGTGTAGTGGTTCACACCATTGTCCCGACTTGGATTTTGTTGAGACCATCTTGGATACACTTTCTGATCTTGCATATACACCAGATGATTTATTTAGGACAACACATGACGGAGAGATGACAACTGTTGAGTGTGTGACACACCATGCTGATCTTGACATCACACACCGATCAGAGGATATGAATGCTGATTCTTCTCATTTGATGGATGTGTTGCCTATTGTTGTGAGTTCTCAGAGCCGGATATTGGTTGAGGACCAAATGAATTTACAGTCAGATTTTGAGCCAGTCCCGCTCTTTCACATAGAAGATTCTTCGATTCTAGATCTGCTAGGATCCCAAGAGATACATGAGGAGCCCACATTTCAGCCATCCTTAGAGTCTTTCCAGTATCCATACGTAGTTGATACAGTGTCTTGTCTTCAGGAGATCTTCTCATATTCGGAGATACATTTGGATTCATCTCAGCATAGAGAGTTTGATGAGGGACCGAATTTGGATTTTACGGAACTTGATAGTCCCGTATTTGAGCCTTGTGTCCTCCCATTTGATGAGGTCGATATATTTTTGGAGGACATGACATTTGACAGCATTGATCCCCAATTTCCTGATGATTTGGCATTACTCCCCGAGGGTTATCTGCGGGAGGATGCCATGGACCATATAAACTCGGTTTCACTTTCTGGGAGTGCATCCGATCTGTCGGATCACGAGACCGAGTATTTTGATATTTCTGATAATGAGTTTGATGATTCTCTCCTCGACGACCCTCGCGAGGATGACCCGATCTTTGAGGTATTCGATGATTTCACTGATTTGTCTACATTATATGCATCGGATATCAGCCTTTCTAGTGAGTCTCCTGATCATGATCTTCCATACTTATTCGAGACGGTGATTGACGTGGAGGATTCTCTGACCGATCCTTCCTTCTCCACGTTTGATTACTTCGGCTCCATCCTTTCACTCCATATAGACCTTGAGCCGATGATTTCTTTTGTGCTACCGGAGCCCGACTTCATCTGCTCATATCTTGATTCGGTAGTAAACACCCGCCTGACTGATTATCTGGGTGTTATCATTTACTCTGTGGAACTCGTCGTTATTCTCCCGCCGAGACTGCGACGACAGTACGGTATTCGTCTGACAGATGCCGCCCTGAACCTTGACACGGCGTTATCCTAACATTTGCGCCCAGCTAGGGGCGTAAACTCTAGCGCTCGTTGAGAGGCACCTCAACAATGATCACATCTGTATAGATCCATCTGTCCATGTCATTCATCCATTCTTTCTCACACCCCTTATTCATCTCCTGATCAACCCATAATTAGGGTGCACTTTACCCTAAGTATAGGGGGGTGTCCGACTCGTGATTATTCTTTTGATTCTTTTTACCTCTGTTTTGCTGCCTATACTTAGGGATATTTTACCCTAAGTATAGGGGGGGTAAACCCAGTACATTCTACCCCTCGGTTTTCCCCTTTGTGTACAGTCTGCTATACTTAGGATTACTTGATCCTAAGTATAGGGGGATCACCGACTTCTATTGTATTCTTTTATTCGTCGTTGTAGTATACTATTCTTCTCACTTTTCTATACAAAGCACGAGTTATGTCTTTATTTCCAGCTCTTTGATCACTATGAGGACATAGTTCGAGCTAAGTATAGGGGGGTGTCGTATATATTGTATATATACTTTAGCCATAACTCGTACTTTCATATTTTTAATATGGCTAAAATACTGTGTAAATAAAAAAAAAAGATGCATAAATTTCCTCAAAATTTTTCCTTGTACATACTGGCTAATAAGTCAGGTTAAAATATTTTGAAAAATATTTTGAAAGTAGTTTGAAAATCTATTTGAAAAATCTTTTGAAAACTATTTGAAAAATGTTTGAAAACTATTTTCAACCTTTGTAAAAATATTGTGGATTGTAAAAAATTTTTTTTCTCTTTGTGTGAAATAAAAAGATTTTGTAAAACTATTTGCAAATGTTTGGAAAAATGGTTGAAAAATTATTTTCAAAAATCTATATATACTGTTTGAAAAATGTTTGCAAAATATTTTCAAATGATTGTAAATGATTGTAAAATTGTGTGAAAAAAAATATTTTGGACTATAGTTTTCAAAATTATTTGTAAAATTATTTTCAAATAAATTTGAGGAATATATGCATCACAAAAAAAAATAAAATAATAAAAAAATAATAAAAAAATGAATAAAATAAAAATTAAAAAAAATCCAACTGTGTATATACTTGTATAAATTACTCAAGATGTAAATTCTTGCATCCTATTCTTGTAAAATAATCAACTCACTCTTGTGTAAATATGAATCTTATTCAAAAAAAAAATCTCTTGTATATATTTGTATATATTTCTAACTATTTGAAAAAAAAAAAACTTTTGCATGTGCATTTTTTTTTTCAAAAATCCATAAAAATTTCAAAAATTTGAAAATTGTTTCACAAAAAGATTTTTGTTTTCTCTATGCATTGTACATATTTTCTTGCATTGGCATGTGCATTTTTCAGGATAGTCTTGACGATTAAACTATGTCTGGAATAAATTTGAAGAATGGAGCTTAGTTGGACCTTAATCCACTTAATTTCAGAGGAATCTTATAAGATGTGGAGTTAAGACTTTTCAGGTCCTAGTGACTTAATTCTTTGGGTCCACACGACTATGAGCATATGTCATCTTGATGAGCCTAAGTAGAGCACTTAACAACACACGCATGACTCTTAGAGACAATGGCTTAACTTGCACCAGCACTTTACACATGGCTCTCCACGGATGAGGTGGTGAGGAGGCAGTTTCCTTTGGCTTGGGGTAGCATATGAGGGTAGTACTTCTAGGCGGAACCTCTCTTCTTCTTCTAGTGAAGGAAGTGCGTCTCAACTTGGTCTAGTGGTGATGAAGGCTAAAGACAGAAGCCGTGGGTTGCAATAAAGCTTCAAAAGAGGGATAGTCTACTGGCTCAAGAGGAAAATTTCTTGTATATATGCTGCACCATGTAGATATGTTGTACAAAAAAAAAAAAGAAAAGAAGAAAAAAATGCAAAAATGCAAAAAGAACTCCAAAAAAGTGGTGGGTCGGATTGAAAATTTAATAACCCCACCGGAGTGTATATAGTGAAATAAAGCAAAAGCTTATGGCATCCATGTTACATCTCATGAAGCTTGCAGCGGGAGACTTAGCTACACTGGCTGAGCTTCCAAAAGTCTATACTTCTTCCCCCTCTTCTTGAGCCGGTTGCACTTGAACTTAGAAGGGAATACTCCGCTTCTCGAGGAAAGAGTTGCTAGACCGAGGCATTAGAGTTACCAGGTTGGGGGAGGTTGTTTCTTTGTTACTTCTGAGGTGGGGAGCTACATATCACTTACACTGCATGGAAAGATTCATGGTCATTAGAGTTTGTGTATGTAGACTTGTTCTGATCTGGTTTATTGAGGAGT
This sequence comes from Ottelia alismoides, assembly GCA_037367405.1. Classification (NCBI taxonomy): domain Eukaryota; kingdom Viridiplantae; phylum Streptophyta; class Magnoliopsida; order Alismatales; family Hydrocharitaceae; genus Ottelia; species Ottelia alismoides. Next base: position 53,426 of record JAZKJV010008804.1, read on the forward strand.
CTTGTCCATAGATTGGTGGAACTTAGAGGCTGTTAGGTTTTAAATCCACATCCCATTAAGGTTCCGACACACTAATAATCCAAAGGTCCGACAGAGCTCCAGACTACATTTTTATGAAGATAAGTTTAAAAGTCAACATTATTCTGACTTCTTTCCTTTTTCTTTTCTTTATTTTTGTTTTCACTTATTTTTCAAATAAGTGTTTGCTAAGGGACTAGCAAAGGTAAAGTATAGGGGAATGATGAATCCACGATTCATCGCCTTTATTCTTTTATTTTAGCTTCAATTTCTTAGTCAAACACCTGTAAATACCCATTAATTTCATAATCTTACCATTTTGCATGCATTTGTTAAAATTGCATTTTTAACACTTTTTGTACATAAATAAAAGAATAAAGAAGAAAAGAAAAAGAAAAGAAAAATAAAGGATGTAGTTATGCAATAAATACAGACTGACCCAAACCCCGAGAGAAGGTCAAGACTTGACCTGATCGACCAGGAATAAAGTAGGGGGAGATAGGGTCGTTTGTCAGAAAAATCAAAAATATCTTGTAAATACTTTTCATGTATATTTGTACAAAACTTACATTATTTTATTTGTACATAATTTGACCTCAAACTAATTATTTTTGTAAATAAAAGTTGTGAATAAAATTGTGTTGTAAATAATAAAAATATTTGTAAAATAAAATACTGTATATATTGCAAATAATTACACCCAGAAAAAGCCACAAAGTGATAATTGAAACATCAATTCCGGCTCCACACAAGCTCTAATTGAACCAAACTCACTTCCAGCATACTATAAATTAAATTATCTTTCAAATGGCTGTGGTCTCGTACTTTTTGGAGTTACGGTTAAAAATTCGATTTTCTGGGGTGTATTGTGCAGTTTACCCATATACTTATTGTATATATTTTACTCATATTTATTTTTTATACATAATGTACATATTTGTAAATATTGTTTTCATTAAAAAAATATAAAAATAAAAAAAAATCTTTTATAAAAATTATTTCCTTATTTGTACCTATGTATATTGTATTATATGTGTATAATATATGTATACAATTAATTTCCCTAAATAAAAATGACCAAAAAAATTAATTGTCTCACATTAATTAATTTAATTTATTTAATTACGAAATTCATATGTAATTATTTAATTTAGTGGATTTATTTGAATTTATTTGGTTTAATAACTTGCCTTGTATATATGATTTTATTCCACACCATATATGGCCACCATTAAGGTGGCTAATTGATTTTGAATTAATTTATTAATTTATTTAATTTATTTATTACGAAATTCGTTTTTAATTAATTAATTATTTTATTTATTTAATTATTTTATTAATCCATCCAATAAACACATTCCTTTTTTGTAAATATTTTCCTTTTTTGATTTTTTGCCTCTTTTTAATGGGCTCCTCCTCCCTCATTCACATTTGATCGATCTTTGGCGGAGAGGAGCCCAGTTTCCGAGAGGTTTCTTGTTGAAGAGGGTCCTAGCCTCCGATCCAGTCGTTGACAGCGGCTTGAGCTTCGTCGAGGCCATCATGGCTCGTCCCCTTCTTCCCAGTGAACTCCAGAGGCATCGCGAGAGTGACAGCAAGCGATCGCCCTTGTTGCAGTGAGGCGAGGAGGTGTGTCTGATCCCCGAGGTGAGATCCACTTTTACTTGTCTTTTTCCTAGGTAATCGTAGAGTTAGATCTTAGCGTAGGAGTAGGAAGTAATTTTTAAATTAAAAATCGCAAAAATTTCACCACATGATTTTCGACCGACTACGAATTTTTCACCTCACATCTTGATCCCTCCATATTCACGTTCTACCTTACACGACCTGTCACCTCCGACCACGCACGGTGGTCGGAGTCTAGGATCTATCTTCCATTTCGCGCAAGATCCTCCCATTCACCGTTCCCATTTTTGTGTATAAATAAAAAAAACAATATAAAATATTTTTCCTGTTTGTCTCACATCTATTTTTGCAGGAAGAATTTTAAAAAAAAAATCTTTCTTTCTCTAATCTCTAACATTTGTTTTGCAGATATAATAAAAAAGAAAATAAAAAATTGGTTTTGTATCTAACGTTTTGTTTTGCAGGTTTACCTAAAAAAAACATAAAAAAAAATATTTTGTTTGTCACTGTTTACATTTCCTGTTACAAAAAAAAATAAAAAAATAAAAAAAAATAAAAAAGCAAGCAGCAGGCGGCGGCCATCACCCCCGCCGCCCGCACCTCTCTCCTCCACCTCCAGATCGCGGCCCTCATCCTGACCGCGAGAAGGCGGCGCCGCATCACCTCCATCCGCGCACGCGCGGCTCGCCAACCGTCGCGCCGCCCTTCAGCCTGTCGGACCTCCCCCGCGCGGCTACATCCTCTAGGTCGGCGAGGCGCCAACCTTCTTCACACCAGGCGGCCACCTCCTCCAAGGTGGGCCTGCGCCGCCCAGCCACTCTCGCCGCCGCTGCAACACGCCTCCCCCACCGCGTGTGGCCGCGGCTTTGCCCATCACGCCCAACTGAGTTCCCCGGGGACCATCAGCCATCGTCATCAGCTGCGGGACAGTGCAACGGGACAGTTTTCTACCTCAGTTCCCCGGCAACGGCGCCATTCTTCTGATGGCACGAGATCCCGAACAACTGAGGTAGAAAATAAATCACAATGTCGTTGTCCTCAATCGCTCAGAATGTGTCAATCAAGAAAAATGAACCACAGATGAAGATAAATCAATAAAATACAGAGAAGTGGTCCTGCTATAAGATTAACCTGGTATAGCTCCCAGGGTCGAACACAAGGAGCACAGATTGGCCTTGCGGCCTACGATGTAGTCAAAAATCCAAGAGAGTCTTTTTAGTGTTTTTATTTGTTTTTATGATTTTTAGATTTTTTTTAAATGATGAGAAAATGAAATAAAATGAATGCAAGGCAACTTCAACAATTTATAAAACACTCCAAAAATAATGCAAAAATTAAGGAAAAATGGTTTTATGTTTTTTAAGTTTTTTACTGTTTTTGGTGAATTTTTGGAATTTTTCTAATGGGTAAATGATTTATTAAAAATCAAACAACGCGAAAAACAGAGGGTACTGTCCAGCAAGGCTTAAGACCCAAAAATAAAATAATTTTGGATCTCAAAAAGCCCTGGAGGTAATTTTCCTATAATCTAGAAAGAATAAGGAAAATTTAGGCACCCTAATTATTGTTTTTGGATTTTTAATTTATTTATTACAATTTTTATGAGTTTTTAGGGGTTTTTCAATTTTTAGAGTTTTTAATTGATGAAAAATAGCCAAAATTGGCTAGAAAATCAAACAACAAGCAAACTACAGTATCTAATTTTTTTTAGAATTTTTAGTGGAGTTTTTATATTTTTTTGGTATTTTTAAAGTCAAACAGTGGCAAAAATAGGGGTTTTTGAATTTTTAAAAATAATAAATGAAATCAAAATTGTCCTCAAAAATCATAGAAATTCCTACACCATGGCAGGAGCCATGTGTCAAAATCTCATTGGATTTGGAGGTCGTTTGATATTTTATTCAAAAATAAAGGTGGGGCACTGTGCACAGGGACCTATGTGCAAATACCCAAAAGTTCTGGGGTCCTGGTGCAAAATACCCAAGAAGTCACGTGCCAAGCACGTGCCTGGGGCACTCAAGGACCTAAATGTAATAAAAATAAGTTCCAAGGACCTATTGATAACTCGTATCAAAAGTCCAGGGGCTTATATGCAAATATCCCAAAATAAAACGCACATGCGAATATAAAGTGTTCACAGGGGTATATATGCAAATAAACAAAACATTTTATTCAATGAATAACATCCAGAACTACAGGGCATATATTGCAAATAACCCAGAATAACACGTGACGACGCACATGGCTCACAACAGGCGGGGGTATAAGTGCAAATAAAATAAGTACGAGGTCCTTAGTGCAAATATCCCAGAAAATAAATAACTGACTCGACAACTTACAGGACTAAAAATGAAACTACAAACTACGGGGGGGCCCTACGATATTTACCCCTTTATTAGCCGACGGTCGGATAGGCGCCACGTGTAGGCTGGACGGTCCGGATGTGCTGCGCCTCTTCTCTCTTCGTCCCTTCGGCTCGATCAACGGCTGGGAGAGGTCCACGTGGAAGATCTGACGATGCTGGGCTCCTGATCCTCTCTCCTCGGCTACAACGGTCCAGATGTCTCCTCAGATAGATCGATGGCTGCTGCTCCTTCAAGGATGGACGCTCAGGATTAGAACTGGAGCGAGGTCTTCATCGGACGGCTCTGGAGGATGGTGCAAGAACTCATCGCCGGCGAACTTCGCCGGCCTCCTGCGTGCGCTACACCCCTCCTCAGCTGCTGCAATTGATCGGAGAAGCTCCGTTGCACTGTCCCGCAGCTGATGACGATGGCTGATGGTCCAGCCGAGCCCTGGAGGGGCTCCGGCGAGGCCTGGCGGCGCGAAGCTCTGATCTTGAATGGACTGGAGGCTCAGACACCTCCTTTGGACCTGCAAAGTGGACAAGAAGCTTCGCGGGTCGAGGGCAAAATGCCTCGACCCAAGAAGGCAGGGTGAAGGTGGACGGTGCTGTGGGGCGGACGAGCTCCGGCGAGGCGGAGGCGATGGAACTCGAATTCCCAGCTCCGGGGCGAGCTGGGGTGAATGAGCGGGCGTAGAAAGTGCGTGAGGGGTTGGCGGAGGTGATGGTCAGGTCGGAGGATCGAGATGTTACGCGAAATGGCCGGAATCGGAGAAATGCGTCGGAGATATGAATTGGGCGAAATCGAAAATTACACTAAATAGAAGGTCTAATCGACTACCTGATGGCTGCAATAGACTGTGCTGGAGCGTGGCTAACTCCGGGTCGTAGCTTCGAAGGGCGTCAAGGCCTGAAGCTCGATGCTCAACGCCGGCGGCGGAGCAAGGACGGCGAGAATCGCCGGATCAATGGATTCGCTTCCTCGCCTCACTGCAACAAGGGCAGACGCTTGCTGTCACTCTCGCGAAGCCTATGGAGGTCACTGGGAAGGAGGAGAAGGGCCAAAGATGGGGCACGGAGGCGGCGGAGGTCTGGATATAAATGGTGACAGGGGCGTTTAGGGTTGAGGGGCGACGGCTAAGGAAGGCATTGATTTCATGGCGAAGGATCCGGCGAGGGAGAGGGATGAACGGCGAAGAATCCGGGCGCGGGGTATGCGTGGGAGACAGCCTGGAGACGCGTGGGAAAATCGGAGAAGATGGGGTGGCGCGCTTCTTCCAGAAAAGGAAGGAGTCAGCGGGGGAGTTGACCGGGGTCAACAGTCCCCCGTGGACCAATCAGAAGCGGCCACGTGTACGCGATTTTTGTTTATTTATTTTAGGGTAGAAATAGGTCGAATTAAAGAAAACTCAAAACATGAAATATTTTTCTTTTATTTTTTTCTATTTTTTGGTGATTTTTAATTAATTTTTGGGAATAAAAATAGGGTAGCTATATATATAGGTATATGTACACTATATGGAGTTTTTATTTTTGATTTTTTATTTGTTATTTTTATGTATTTTTATGCTCATTTTGTATTTTATTTATTTACAAGATAAAATGAGGAATAAAAGAATATTTTTATTTTATTTTTATCACTTATATACAAGGGTGAAATAAATGGTTGAATACATTTATATACATGGTATTTATACAATGTATTTTTGTATTTTCAATTTTGTAATTTTTATTTGATTTTTGTTTTGTTTCTTGTTATTTTATACATTTACAATATGTAACATATAATATTTACAAAAAGTTTAGAAAGTATTTTTATTTATTTATAAGGTTAAATAAGTACAGGATAATGGTCTATACACATGGTGAAGGAAGGGTATTTTTGATCTTTTTGCTTTTCATCTTTTTATTTTGTTTTTAATAGTTTCTAAATATACACACAATATGGACAAACATATTTTTGGGTGAGGAAAATATAATTTAATGTATTTACAGAAGTATATACACATGTGAGCCCTATCTCCCTCTACTTTGGCTTTTATGCGGTCAGGCCCATGCTGAGCCCTCCCTTGGGTTAGGTTGCTCAATATTTATTCTAAATATTTCCCTCTTTTTCTTTTTGCTCTTTATTCTTTTATTTTGTGCACAAAAACATGCTAATTATAGGTTTTTACACAATGCATGCTTTTGGTAATTATTTGTATTTACACATATCTACATGTATTTGCAAAGGTTTTTGTAGCTAAAATAGAAGAATAAAGAGTGATGAATGGGTATTCATCATTTGCCCATCACGCCCAACCGCCGGCGACCTCCCGCGCCCGGCCTCCTGCAAGACGCCAGCGGCTTCCAGCCGCTCTCGCCGCCACTGCCACGCGCCTCCTCCACCGCGCGTGGCCGCGGCTCCGTCAGCCCCGCGGCCTCCGTCCTCGCGCTCTACCAACCCCCCAGCAGTCCAGCGACCTGTGCGCCCAGGCGGCGGCGCCCCAGCAGCTTCCCTTGGCGCCGCCGTGTCCTCCGTGACCAGCCGCCCCTCGATCCACCCCCGCGCGTGGCTCAGCCTGAGCCCGTCGACCTCTAGCGCGCGGATCCACCGCACCCGCGGCCGTCCTCCTCGCGCGCGTGTGTCGCGCGTGCGGCGGTGCCGCACCGCCCCGCTCTCCTCCTTCCGTGGCCACTGCCGCGGACCCGCCGCGCCGTTCACCTCCCGTCTGAGCCTCCCCCGCGTCCTCCACCATCTCTCCATTGGTGGTGGGTGGCGGCGGCACTTCTGTTGCCTCCCTCTCTTGTGGAACAAGAAGAGAAACGAAGGACGAACCCTAAGATTGGGTTTCAATATTTTATTAAGAGATTTACACTTGTGCCTTTGGAGGATTCAATAATTGCACAAACATACCCCCAGTCCTGAACTGCACATGCAAGGGATACTCTCCACTGGGTGATTTGCGAATTTCACCTGAAGATTATTTATTAATATATTTTGAGCAATAACTTTACGCAAATTACACTTAAGTCCTTGTTCCTGCAGAACTTAAACTTTCTTGATATTTGCATCGAAATAAATGTTTTTATGCTTCCAAAAATTTTGCAAAAATTCATGTATGTTCCTGCTGTTGTGTTTTTCATTGTATAAAGTTTTCATCAAATTTTATTGTCATTCGATATATTTAAAAAATCAAAAACTTTGTCTTTTTGCATATCTCAACTTTGAAAATTCATAAAAAAATAGAAAAAGAGTCTAAAAAATCCGCGAAAATTTCTGTAGCTTTGTTTTGATGTCTTTTATTATCTGAGCAATTTTTGTGCATTTTCCATATATAAAACTCCCAAAAAATTGCAAAATACAAAAAAAAAGGTGTGGGTTCTTTGGTTTTGTCACTTTTCTTCATTTGTGCTTCTTTTAAAAATAGAAAAAAATAAAAATTCAAAAACCACTAAAAATTAGCTTTTCTGAAATTTGACTACTTAGTTTTTAAATCGTGCTCCTTGTGTTCGACCCTGGTCGCTATACCAGGTAAAAAGAATAGCGAAAGACCGCTTACATTAATTTTCATCGATTTATCTTTTCCAAGTGGTTTTATCATTTTTCTCGATTGACCGCGCTTGGTGATTTGGGTCACAACGACCATTTTATTTACATACTTAACCCAGTCGCTAGGCGTGTCATCAGTTTTCAAGGATACCCTTCGGCCTCTTAATTGATCCATCAGCAAACTGTACGATCATCCTGGTCTTCTTGAGAGGCCCTAAGTGAAGAGACTGTACCAATGAGAAGGGTATGATGCTAATCGAAGCACCGCCGTCTAGGAGAGTGTGATCACATGTGTGGTCAGAGATGGTGCAGCTAATGAAAGGTGTGGCAGTGTTCTTTTTCCTACGAATGGGACGGTGTGTGATGGCGTGGGCAGTGGCCATGGTCAAAATGTGACGCTCAGATCTGCTCCTCCGCTTTCTCTTCTTGGGAAGAGGAGCCGATAAATCGGTCATGGCTTGCTGAAGTGGGGCACGAATGATCTCATGAATGGTGGCCACCACTTCGGGTTCAGTCAGCATTTTTTTGAATTTTTGGACCTCCTCCATACAAGGGAGAAGGTCGGAATCAGCATATACACGAGGCGTGCCAAGAGCAGTCTGTACAGCGGCATCCTCGGGGTCAAAGGTGGGACCGGGTGTGAACGGCTGTGTGGTCAGAGGATCTGGCAAATGGGCACTCTCCTCACAGTCCGACTCAATCATGTGTCTCCCGAAATCTTTTTGGATTTTTAAATTTTTCTCATTTTTTTGTATTTTTGGCGATTGCAAGCTCTCATGGAAATCCTCGAATGAACCCATATCATCAAATGGTGGAATATCATGGTCGCTCTTATTTGTTCTAGTGAGGTGGTCAATCCTCTGTCTCATATGATCCATCATCTGGGTCAAGTGCTCAAGGGTGGACTCCATGAAAGGTGACTCCATCAGCTCAGTCTCGGGTGGATGTGAAGGTGGAGGCGGATAATACATAGGTGGAGATAGAGGTGGGTGTGGGTAGAAATCCGAGTCCTGATACTGTGGCTGAGGCGGATATGTACAAAAGTCAGGAGCAAAGTCCTCCTGGAAAAAAGGAGGTGGACCGGCTGGAGTGAACGAATGATCCGCAAAGTCCGGATAAAATACGCTCCAGTCGGCCATCTCGAAACAAAGGAAAAATGATCGGGAGAGCACGATGGTCAAGTCAAGAGAGGTGGAGAAGAAGGCGCAAATGTGCGGGGATGATCTAGGACACACACAAAACAATCACAAAAAAGAAACGAAAAGAATACAAATCCCTCAATTCACCTACTCAACTCGGTAGAGACCACAAGAGCGGTCTTTTTATCTTGTCTGTTTTAGAGTTAGGTGAGAAGTCCAAAAGTTGCACAAACACTTAGGGGCTCAATGGGATTTGGGCACTAATCCTTAGTGTGTGCGCGAGCAAGTAAAAGCGAAGACAATGAGGGGATTACTCGCCCCAATACAAATTTTTCTTTTTGGTGGTTTTTAGGGTCAAGTAATATTATCAGTCCCAATTTTATTGTTATCACTTTTTTTTGGTTTTTTAGTAAGAAATGCACGAACCTATCGAGGAGTCAATTTTACTTAGCACCTAGGTGATCAAAAACAGAGGTAGAGAGTCGGAAAAGCAATGTAAGCGACAAAACGATGATGTATGCTAAAGCGTAAATGCTCACCTTGCCTCCAGCACTCTACATGCAGGGATGCTCAGCAGAATTGAAACCTAATCTATATGCAAATGCAAAGCCGATGAAATCGCCCTAAGTTTCAGAAATTGCTATTATCGTGAAGAACCACAAGTCGGCCACAAATCTTTAACCTAAGAGTCCGGTCTTGGCTTACCCCTCCTCTTCTCGACACACTCGAGTTCAGGAGTAGAGCTTGATGGGGCTCGCTCACGGCACACGGGTTAGAAGATGATGACGCGACTGTTTAAATTTGACTAAGTCCAAACGAAACTATAGGTACATGCAGTGGTGATTAATGTGTTTGGACCTAATCTATCGCAAGCAATCCTAGAACTAAGGGCTCAATCACACAAAATAAAGAAAATCGAAAAACAAAACAAAATAAAAGAATGCGAAGAAAACCGTAAAAAGCCGCGGTGAGCCCCCAGGTGAACAGACACCTGGAAGTTAGGCCCGAAAGTCCAAGAGTCCGAATACCTGTATTATTACACAATAGAGTCTCTCTCTCTCACTGAAATTACACAAATAATGCACAAAAAATGCTAAAAAATGTGCTTGTCTTCTCAAATCCTCCAAGCCTCCTTTGATGCTAGGTCGGCAAGCTGACGCCGGCTTCACGTGGGTGCGTAGGCGCCTAGGGTAGAGCACCTCCCTCGATCCGCGGTTCCTCGCACAAAGTCAACAAGAGAGGGTGATTAGACAAGTAAGACGGTTATATCAAATAAATGAGCAAATGAATAAGGCAAGAATAGGCAAATAATCACAAACACAAGCAAAAACCCGAACTACGCGCTGTTGCTCCCCGGCAACGGCGCCATTTGTTGAACAGGAAAATCGCAGAGGTCGTGTTGACTCCCAAGGCGAATCAACAGTCGCTGATTTGACCCCCAACGAAATCCCTATTCAAACAACAATTAACCCACGACAAATATATCAAGCAATGAAAGTAAATGTGCGGAGTTAAAATTTATTATAACTCTACAACAAAGATGTGTATAGTGCAAGTATGTGTAGAGGTCGAACACAGGGAGCAGAAAGGCTAGATCGGGGAAAAATTGCTCAAAATGTATGAATTGTGATCAAGTGTCTACTATGCTATTTTTTTGTGGGTTTTTAATTTTTATTTTTTTTTAATTTTTAATTTTATATTTTTGTATTTTGATTTTTAATTTACTGATTTTGTATTTTTCTTTTTATATTTTATATTTTTTTTATTATTTTCTTTTCAATATTGGAAAATAAGGACAATGTAATAAAAGGGAAAAAGAGGTATTTATAAAAATAGATAAAAAATTCAAAAATAAACAAATAAAGTCTTTTTTGTCTTTTTATACTTTTTTACTGTTTTTGTGATTTTTGGGTAATTTTTAGAATGTTTTTGGTATTTTTAATTAGCAAAATAAAGAAAATAGTAGCAAAAATGCAAGGCTGAAACTAAAATGGAGAAATAAAATAGCCAACAGTAACAAAAATTCTCTAAATTAATTTTCAATGAAAGATAATAAAACAAAGAAAATTCAGAGACAAAGTTTGTATTTTTAGGATTTTTGAGGAATTTTTAGGAATTTTATGAAGGTTTTTGGAGTTTTGTAATTTTTATGAGTTCTCTTTTGTAATTTTTAATGATTTTTGGGATGGAGCTAAGACACACTAAAGGGAACAAAATATATTTTTTGGGATTTTTCTGGAGTGTTTTTATATTTTTTTTTGGTATTTTATAATGCAAACAGTGCTGAAAATGGCTATTTTTAATTTTTAATAAATAATAAAATGCAAGAAATATGAGAAATAAAAATAGGCCGTTAAACTACTATGCAACAGGACACTACTGTGATTTTTGGGAATTTTTTGGGGTTTTATAGACGCATGCATAAAATACAAGAAGCACAAAGAAAAATCATGTCGCAAGGGTGTTGATGTAATATGCAATAAGTCTGAGGGCTAGCACGCAAATTTACCAAAAGTTCAAAGCTTGAATAGCAGATTACAGCACTAGATGGAAATAAACAAAGCCGCAAGGTTACTTGTGCAAAAATCCCAGGGTGCGCATGACTTGCACGCGCACTTGGAAGGGGTATACAAGCAATAATAGAAGACTACGGGGCTAAGATGCAAAACTTACACAAAATATAAAAGGGCAGATGAATGATTTGGTTCTGATATTAGAATACAAAATGTGCAGGGGGAGAAGAGCAAAATACCCACGCACGGGCCTGATGGACGATGGATATTTCACCACTAATACACGTGTCAAGCCCAGGGGACACGATACCCCTTCGCGGTTGAGCGGCCAAGATTAAGACCTGAGGGCACGATCGGACGGCTGATAGAATCACGATCCAATGGTAGCTGTAGCGCGTCAAGAACACGGCGTGATCGAACGGATCTGGCGCATCGAGGACGAACGGCCGAAGAACACGGTCCAAGAAGCTTTGCAGTGCCAAAATCTCGATGCCCAGAGTGCACGAGTCACGTCTAATGGCCGCAAGACCTTCCTGGGAGCCTCCCTGGTTGGATGGCAGCTTCAAAAAGGCGGGTGGGCCGCCGGAGCACCACCACGGCGATGAAGAGGATGACGAGCTCCAAGAAGCTCAGCCTGCGTCAAAAACGACCCCGGATGGGGGCCTTCGGGTCCTGGGACCTGCAAGGAGACACAAAATTGAACAGTAAAAGAATCCCGGGTCCCTTGAGGTGCGGGGGAATGGGAAAGTGGTCGTGGAGGTCACCGGAGCTCAAGAGCTCCGGCAACGTATTTGATGTTGCAATCTACCGAACTACTCTAAGAAAATGCGCATTAAAGAGTACAGGATGGAAGCTACAACCTACAGATAGATAAAGAGCAAAGAATCAGAAGGAAAACACCTCGACTTGGCCGGAGCCAAGGAGATATTGGACCTCACGGCCGTGGATGGCCGGAGATGGATTGGAAGCACTTCCCGGCCGCCTCACTCCCCTCCGAAGGGCTGGAGGACTTGCTGTCACCAAGTCCAGTCCAGAGCACGTCCAAGAGATGAAGGAAGGTGGTCAAAAAGGGTTCAAAAGCCCAATGGAGGACTGGGTGGTGTTTTAAAAATATGGTCGAGGAGCTCTCTTCGAGGCGCGATCACGGGCGGACAGAAGAGATCTGGTAGGATCTAAGAGGTCGGCGCGAATCCTGGATGTACAGGGTACAACTTTCATGAAGGAAGCGTCTTCAAAGGGTGAAAGACGCGCCCTCGAAAAATGGGCGAAAGAGGGGCATGGGCGCTCTGTCGCAGCTACAGGAGTAGGGCCAGGGAGTTGACCCGAGGTCAACTCTTCTGGCCCCCTGGTTGGTCCACGTGGACCAACCAGGAAAAACTCCTGGAAAAAGATTAAAAAATGATTTAAAAATAATAAATGACTTTATTTATTTTAGGTTATAAAATAAAAAATGCTTATTATTTTATATAGTATTTTATTCCGATTTTTAATTATTTTTATGAAATATATTTTTACAAGTTGCTTTTATACCCTTATATAGGTATATTATTCTATGTATTGTATTCTTTTGTTTTTATTGTATGTATTTAATTGTTATTATTTTTATTTAGTATTTTATAAAATTATAAAATACTTTTATATACATAAATATATTTTTAGTTTATTTTTCTGATTTATTTTGTATACTAATAAAATACAAGAGTATGTTATATAAGTATGTATATAGGTATTGTATCTATGTATTGTGTTTACAAGTATTTTTATTTTGTATTTTATTTAGGTTTTTATTCTAATTTTAATATACATAATTATTATAAGTAATATTTACAACATTATAAAAATATAAAAATGAATAAATAATTAATAAAGAATAAATTGAATATTTTAATATGTACAAGTATACAATGAGGGTCCAAAACTCAACTTTCAAACCGTAGCTCCGCCAAATGCGAAACCACCGCCATTAAATAGCTTATTTTCTTCTATATACAATTAAAGGTGAGTAAGCTGCAATTGGAGTTTTCGTTTGTGAGATACGGGTCTGGGAAGTTGGCATTTTGGATTTTTATTCAGACCATAACTTTTTATCTGTGTATTATTTTTCTGTAAAATCAATTTTGTATTTTTCTTCATAAAATTATCTACAACTTTCATGTACAAAGTTTCTTTATTTGATGTATAAAAAGTGGAACCAAAAATAGGTCCCAAAATGAATAAGAAATGAATAGAATGTATAGGTCTTTTATCTGTATTTTGGCCCTTATCTCCCCCTACTTTATTCATTGTAGACCTATTCATCAAGATGCCTAGGTCTCGGGGTTTCGGGTCATAAAATATTTACAATATTTTATTCTTTTTCTTTTCTTTTCTTTATTCTATAATTTTGGCTTTTAAAAACCGTATTTTATACAATATATACAAGACAATGCATGGATGATAAAATGCCTAAATTAGCTCTATTTACACGCATTTACTAGGGTTTTTAAGGCCAAAATGATAGAATAAAGATGATGAAACGTGGCTTCATCAGTGCTTCTCCTCTTGATCTCACTACCTGATTCATGGGAAATGTTGGTGGTTTCCCTAAGCAGTTCCACGTCGAGTGGAACGCTCTCCCTCAACACCGTGAAGGACAGTATGATGAACGAGGAGCTGAGGAGGAAGGAGCACGGCGAGGATCATTCACAAGGCTTGGTGAATGAAAGGAAAGACCGCAATAAGAGCCGTGGTGATGGTTCTCAAGGGAGAGTCAGGTCTCGAGGATGCTCGATGTCGAGGCCCCACAAAGACATCACATGCTTCAACTGCGGGAAGAGAGGGCACATCAAGAGGTTCTGCAAAGAACCTAGAAGAGAAGATGCACGGGGATCGGTGAGGCTAGCTCTTCAGCCGTGGCTAGCTAAGAAGAAGTTGTTGTCATGTGGGACGTTGGATCAACCAATATCTCACTTCAAGAGTCCACTTGGGTGGTGGATTCTGGTGCTTCCTTCCACATCACACCTAGGAAGGAGCTCTTCTCTTCGTACACGCCTTGTGACTTTGGCGTGGTGAGAATGGGCAATGATCAAAGTTGTCCTATTGCTGGTCGCGGGACAGTGGTTCTGGGGATGCCAGACAACACCAAACTCAGCCTGAACGATGTGAGGCACGTCCCCGGAGTGCGCATGAACTTGTTGTCCACTGGCGCACTTGATGATGAAGGGTATACCAGCAAATTTGTAGAAGCAAATGGAGACTCTCCATGGGCTCTCTAATAGTTGCCCTAGGAAAGAAGGAAGCCTCATTGTAAGTTATGGAGAGGACGTACATGAGATAGTGGGCTACGTTCGTTTTTTTGTATCTTTTCATTTTTTCCCCGCAATGTGTATATATATATATATATATAGTTGTTATTGCTCAAATAAAAGTGTATGTGAGCTTTTGCATCCCTAGACCTGTGAATTGCTTGTTTCCACTAACATTCCCACACACCAATACTCTACGCATCGATCCAAACGTTAGTGTGGGAATGTTAGGCGGGAAGGAGGGGGAGGTATTCTACATGTATGGCCAATTCTAATTCATAAAGCAAGGAGAGAGGAATAGATAGATTACAAATACTAGTTATAAATAATTTACACATGCTTTTTAAATTAAAGATGGTATTTTTTTAAAAAAAAGAGCAACTATTATGCCTCAATTTACAATAAGAAATTTCATGTAACAAAAAGTGTATTGAAATTTAAACGTTGTGATTTGACGTTGGCATAAAAGGATCGCGAGAGTTCATGGAAGCATGTACTATTGTAGGGAGATGGATCACCTGCTATAGAGTCTGCTACAGTGGACTCTGCAGTAGGGGTATAGGCCCCTCGATCTTGATCGAACAATTCACACAAAATCGCATGGTACTAGCCCACACAATGTACAATTTCACGTGAATCGCTCGAAGATCAAGCGGTCCACATCCCTACTGCAGAGTTTGCTGCAGCAAACTCTACAGAGCATACGATCCTCTCTAGTATTTTAGTGTACTTAAGACGAAAAAATGACTGGACCTCTCTTTGTTACTTTTTAGAAATGAATCCTACAATTGGGAAAGAGGTCTGACTGGAATTCTTCGTTTTAATTTACCCGAAAAGATAATCTTATCGAAATGATCTTGTCAAATTAACATGTTGATTTTAAAAGCATCCATAAAAACAGTTTAAAATGTTCAATGGACATTTTGAAATTGAAGATATTATTATCAAAATGATCTTTGAATTTAACTACTAAATTTTAAAATCATTAGGATGACCCTTATTGCTTATGCTCGTTATCAATATTAAGGTTGTGAAATTTAAGAAACTGTAAAATAGTCAGACTCTTTCTTTGTTTTTTGGAACCGAGAAATTCTTATGAATTGAAACTGTGAATCCAGGTTTGCGGAATTTTAAAATTGAAATTGTGAAAATCCTTTGACCGTGAGTTTGATTAACCATTCATCTTCAACCCTGATCAATCAATTGTACGCATAGATGACAGAATAACGTAGAATATTATGAAAATCATATTCCTGGTTATGAAACATGCGTGTAGATTCTTTTCACCGAAAACTTAGGAGGACTCATGTACTAAAAAGGACCCTCCCTGCAGTGCACCCCGCTTTGAATTATTCGGTCATGCAATACTAGAGGAATACAAAGAAGAAAATGCATTTCGACCCCGTCTACGTTCTCAATCATTTTGTGGCACCGGGCTTCCCATCTACGATGAGGGGCGCTAGGCGGGGAGTCAAGCACAGAATACACTCTCGCATCGCTTTTTTTGTGTAAAGCTCGACTATGCATCCTCTCAAAACAGACAAGAGGGATCACAATTGAGCCCAAAAAACACTAGACATTTCCTTGTCGCAAAGTCAATATTAAAGAGCTTCATAGTAGTAGCAACCATGTCTGAGTACAACACCATTCCCCCGAAACCTTTTGTATCAAGGAACTAAGATGCACGAGCATGCACCACATCACATGTGGAGGCAAAAAAGAAGCCCCAAATAGATAGCCAGGTCACCTTCCTGCCACAAAGGAGGAAGCTCCAACAAAGGGAGGGGGCTATACCAAAAGAGCCAAGGGAATGCCCAAATTCTTGGTGGGCAGTGAATCATCAAGAATCCCCTTTTCCATATTCAACGAAATATCCCTTCCAAAAGACATAGAGTAGGATAGTTGTTTGTATTGGCATTAAGATTGAGGTCTGACCAAGAATGATACGATTGAAACACACTTTATGATCTAGCAAGGGATCCCATAATTCTCTTTCATGAAATGAGAAAAACATCGCATGTATAAGTTGAGTGGGAGCTAAACATCTGCCCTGACCCATCGGTTTTGAATCCCCGTCCAAGCTTGCAAAATCAAAAAAAGAAGTTAGTAATTTCATCACCATAGTGAACAATGTGTTATGAGGGATCCCTTGTCTCAGGATGCAAGAGACTTTATATAGTTGATGAATCTCCATTTCATAACCTTTATTTGTTCATTTTAGATTTTAATCCCTAGAAAATACAAGTAAATATCACTAATTTGCACGAAATTACACTAATTAGTTAACCTATGAATAATGTATAAATACTTGTACTCAAAACCAAAATAAAAGAATAAAGGAAAGAAAAGAAAAAGAAAGGAAATATCATAGATATTGACTGACCCTAAACCCCAAGATCAAGTCAAAATTGGCTTGGTCAACGAGGAATAGAGTAGGGGAAGATAATGGCCAATAATTGTACATAAATATACAGAAATCCTAATTCGATATACTTTGTGAATAGCTAATTTTACACTATTTTACTATTCATTATACACACTTCAAATAAATAATTGTTCAACATAAAAATATACATATTAATATATAGAAAATTATAAAAAAATAATTGCCAATAATAATCAAGCACAGTGCAATTTGTACACACGGATGAAAAAGCTGTAAACCGGACTTCAAAGATTAATATCTCCTTAATAAACCCAAATTGAATCAAACTCACCTTTATTATTCCTAAAATTAAATTATCTATCTAATGAAGGTGATTTCATTTAAAATAGAGTTAAGATGCAAAAGCCAGTTTTTTGGGGGTACTATTGTAATGTGTATCTGTATATGATTTTAAAATATTTTATTCTTTATATTTTATATAATTCTATATAGTAGAATATATTTAAAATGAAAACATAAATTAAAACCATTTAAAATAACTTAAAATCATTAATGAATATCAATACATATATATAGTATACATATATTGTATAATACAAGTATTTATTTATGTACATAAACAAAATCATAAAAACCCTAAAAAATATGTAAATATGTATTAAAATATATTGTAAATAAATAAAAAATTAAATATAGTATAATATCTAAGTATAATTAAATAAAGAATATAAATACATAATTTATATATATATACATAAATTATTGTATACAAATAATTATACCTACTAAATGATGTTGTAAAAATAAATAAATACAACAATAAAATAGTTTATAAAATAATACACATTTTTCAGGTTATAATATTTTTTAATAAAATCATTTATTATTTCTTTTTAAATTAACTTGATTTTTATTTATGTTTTATCTTCTTGTGTTCGACTGGACCAATCAAAATCCTCTCACAGTCGACCCGAAGTCCACTATACTTACGTTGAGGTGGTGTCTGTTAGATGTCCCATCACCTCATCTTCTCTAATTTTCCCCATTCAATCAACTATTCATTTCTTCTCGACGCCTTCGCGAAATCTCTACATGTTACAACTCTCCATCATGCTAGAGCATTTATAAAGTCAAACGCTCATCGAATCAGGCATAAACCCTAATCCTTTAAACCCTCTTCGTGTTGCTATAAAAGTAAACTCACCTCCTTCAATCCAACTTTAATCACTCTTTTTACATTATTAACCACTTGGGTTGACATCTAGAGGTCACCCTTGTGATATAAGGTGTGGCCCATCGATCCACAGAGAGGAGATGATCGATTGGAGGAAATTCAAAACCTCGTTGGAGCTCCTCAGTGCACTCTCTACTCCCAGGCCCTGCATATCAGGTGAGCTCTCAACCCTTCCTTCTTTCTGTTGCATTTTAGTTCCTCTGTATATATTAAGTTGTAGTTCATATAAATGCCATCTAAATCAACCTAAAATCCAAAAATTATAGTATGCTGGAATGTAGCATCTCCATCCTCTGTTCTCCATCCAAATCACATTGTTTCGGCTCACAGTTCACCTCATCTCAGTCCCCCTCATGTTCTACAAAATCTGAAGACTCTGCTCACCCTTGACCTCACAGATCAAGATCCCCCTTATCTTCTTACTCGCAGCACGCCAGAGATCATTCACAACACCTCACCACTAGCGTATTCCATTCCAAATGAGGTTGAGGCAGTTTTCCCTCAGCCTCTGACCTTTCTCATGCATGTATGAACCCCTAGGAACCCTTTTGGGATCAATTTGATGATGCATGTAAGCTTTCAAAAACCTGAATTGTACTCCAGCTCCAGGCCTCTTTCAGCGAGGCCTGACTCATTTGAGACTCTCAAAATCTTGGTAGGCCTCCCAAGTCTATGTAGAGACCTTCAACATTGACGAAGGATGCCTGAGTTTCTAGATTCATGAGATCAAAGCAGTGTAGCATTGTGTTCTAGAGGTGCTGCCAACCGTTGGATCTAGAATTTGATATTTGGGGTTGAATCCATTTACTATAGCTTGACTACTAGAAAAAAGGGTCAAAGTTAATCACCCTCAATTTGCGGTAGCATCAGACCATCACGACGAGCATGCTTGATCCATCTAATACAAAGGTCTATGCATAATGCAAATAGCTACAGCTTACAAAGGTAGATAGAGAGGGAAGAGAAGGAATCCCATTTCACTATTGATAAGGGGGGATCAGGTCAGACTAGCGTTGGTATCAGTGGGGAACTAACCAAGTTCTTCCTTTTTTTATAAGAGTCTATTTTCGGGTTGACAAACTGAAGTCAAAGACTGGCTCTAATCCTTTTTGAGGAGCTTGTTCCTTTTGGGTGAACCATGCATGTTGTTATCCGTAGAAATCCGAGGGAGACCACCCCTTGGGCTTGTCAGAAACCCATTTCTTCTCCCCAAGAGTTGTAGGTAGCATTGGATCAAGGTTGGAATCAGTCGTCTGATCGTCGCCAAGATCTAATCTTGATCGTGGAATCGAAGAGTTACAATGTGATCTAAAGTGTCCATCAGTTAAGTGAAGTAGCGTTACACACCATTCACCATCCATCAATGCGCACTTGGAAGGGGATTGCATATGCTACCCTCTGTCTTTTTGTATTTCTCTTTAGTTCTGTAATCACTAAGTGTAATATTTTAGTGTATACTTGCACTATGGCCCCCAAACTTTCTACCTTCTTGCACTTAGGTCTAATACTGCTGAGTCACCTCACGTAGCTTCCCGAATTAGGCAGTTGACATTTTGCACCTAACCCCATCTAACTTTTTTTATTTATTTTAGTACTATATTTTTAAGAACTAGTGTAATAATTTGGGTAAAACTTGCATGTGTGGACTGGAAAGTCTTGGTATTTACATTTATACCCCTGCTAGGTGCAGATTATATTTATTATTAGATATTTTACATGTATGCTTGTACATTTCTTTTCCATGTTATTAAATGCAAATATAGTTCATTAAAATTGCATCCAGGTCCCTATTTTACTGTATAATTATCTTGCTTATGTTTAATTTTTATTAAATGCTTTTGATATGTTAAAAATTCTAGGAAAATTAAGTTAGATGCTGACACTTGATTCTATCACATATATTTCTCATTGGATATTTTAACCCATATTCCTATTTATTAGAGTCATTATTTATTGTCTAAAATTCATAAAAAATCCAAAATGATTTTAAAAATTCCAAAAAATAAAGTAAGCTTATTTTTATTGTCTTAACTTTTATCCAAAAATAAAAAAAATCAAAAATAAAAATAAGAAATTACAAAACCCTAAAATCCCAATAAAAATAACAAAATCCTATAAAAAATTAAAATTATTGATTTCTACTTTTGGTTTTTCTTTCCTATATATACTATATATTAAAAATAGTTTTGGTCATATTTTCTTATCGATCTATATTTATTAAGCCCAAAATAATATGGGTTATTTATTTGATGTATTGTTTTATACATTTAATCTTTTTAAAAATCCACTAAAATTTTAAAAACCTTCTAAAAATACTAAAATTTGCAAAATATTAGAAATCCAAAAATATTATTTTTTTCTTAATTTTGACATTATTTTTAATATTTTAAAAATCCAAAAAGAACTTTTATCTCTCTATATTATCTACATACATATTATTATTACTTATATTACTTATTATATTTTTTATAAATATAAAATCACAAAAATAATTGTAAAATTAAATATCCAAAAAAATTTATATTAATTAAAAACCTACAAAAACAATTAAAAGAAAATTACAAAAAAATAGTGAAGAATTTAGGATAAATGGTGATAATTAATTCCGAATCTCTGATCTATACAGTTCACTCCCTTAGTACGACCTCTACACACTAATCAATATACACACATTTTGTAGAGTGTAATAAATTTTGCTCACACACTTTGATTGCTTATCTATATTCGTAGGTTGATTGTTGAAGAGTCACAGGGTTTGGGTACCGTGTGCCGTGAAAGTGGCCGGCACAATGATTGCCAGATCTGATTTGTTGCACATTGTATGCCCTCTAAGATCGAACTTTTCTACCCTGTTCTTCGTGCTTTTCTATATTTTGTGGTGGGCATTCATTCACAAGTACATAAAAGGAGGAAGTAATGATGTTGTTTCAAATTTACGTGCATCACAACCCACCAAATCCCAACTCATGAAGGGAATGACAAGAAGTCATGATTACTAGAATGAAAGGCATTTTGTTTGTCAATCTTTACACATGCATGCCTTCCATAATAGTCATGATCAAAGCTAAACATAAGCTATCGAAGGAGGATAATGTTGTCACGAGTGGCCTTCCCTTTTACAAAGGTCTCTCACTATGATAAATGAGTTGTGGAATAACCTCAAAAAGATGGTGCATGACCACCTTCATGAAGATTTTATAAATGACCTTATAATAAGAGATTAGTCGAACAAAATTTTGGAGTTGAATGGGTGGGTACCTTAGGGTTGAGAGTAGGACTGTCACGATATTCTCACCATCGTGAAATAAAGTTACGACATTAAGAATATCATGCTTAATAAGATCCCAATGATGTTTTAAGAAACCAACATTGAATAGATCCAATCTTGACACCTTATAAGACAATATATCACTATAAATGTACACCTTAAGGAAAGGTCTATTCAGAAATCTAGGGTGAAGAAATTTCTTTAAAATTGGTTGAGGCATCCTATCACTTATATTAAGAACAACTTAGGAGATGGAAGGTTCTCAAAGAATCCTACAACCTCGGTTGCAACATCATGCCAGTCGTGTTGTGCCCGGGCAGAGGCCAAGCAAGAAAGCTCTTCCCTCCTTTCAACTAGTATATCAAATGTCGGCTTGTCAGTTGTATAGAAATCATCACTCTTTGGTTTGTCAATAATAATGTAATTAGGATTAATTGAATAAGGAGCAACATTCTACGCACCACAAATTTTAGTTGAGACATTGAGGAAATTGGAGCTATCCACAAGTCAATGGAAATTAAGATGATTTGTTTTGCTTCCAAGTAGATTCAAGGTCCTCTTCCAGGTTCGCAATATGCGACCTCACATTAGAGTCAAGATAAGCCAAAATGGAATCATGGGGGTCCAACACAAGAGCATTTGAGATTGTAAAAAGGAAGGGTTATGCAACCCAAGACTCATTGGCCACATTCGTCTCTGTAGCAACATAAGCCTCAAGAAGCAATATAACAAACATAATCTTCTGAGCCAAGATGAAGAGATCAAGGACCCGAACAGGTACCGATGATGAATCTGCGTTTCATCATCTTTATTCTATCATTTTGGCCTAAAAACCCTAGTAAATGCGTGTAAATAGCGTTAATTTATGCATTTTAGCATTCATGTATATTTGTGTAAATAGTGTATAAAATGTGATTTTTAAAGCCAAAATTATAGAATAAAGAAAAGAAAAGAAAAAGAGAAAAATATTATAAATATTTTATGACCCGAAACCCCGAGACTTAGGCATCTTGATGACTAGGTCGACAAGGAATAAAGTAGGGGGAGATAAGGGCCAAAAATACAATAAAAATACCTCTTATTTAACTCATTCTTTATTCATTTTGGGACCTATTTTGGTTCCACTTTTTATACCTCAGATAAAGAAACTTTGTACATGAAAGTTGTAGATAATTAAATAAATAAAAATAAAAAATTTATTTCACCTAAAAATAATATACAGATAAAAAGTTATGCTTTGAATAAGATTCCAGAATCCTAACTTCCCAGACCCGTATCTCTCAAATAAAAACTTGAAATGTATCAAACTCACTTTTAATTGTATATAATTTCTCATAAGCTAGTTTATGAAGGTGGTTTCGTATTTTTCGGAGTTACAGTTTGAAAGTTGAGTTTTGGACCCCTATTGTATACTTGTAAAGATTAAAATATTCATTTTATTTATTATTCATTATTTTTATACTTTTATAATTTGTAAATATTATTTATACTATATATGTATATTAAAACAGGAATAAAAACACTAAATAAAATAATAATAATAATAATACTTATATATAGAACATAGGTCTAATACCACTATACATACCTGAATAATTATTACTTATATTTTATTAAGTGTACACAATACTTCAAGAAATAAAATAAAAATATAATTAAGTGTATAAAAATATTATATAAATTTATAAAATAATAAACAAAAATAATAAAATTAAATATACAAAACAAAATAATATATTAAAATATACAGATACATATACCTATAGAGGTCATAAAAGGTAACTTGTAATTTTATGCCTCTTAAAAATAAATAAAAATCATAATAAAATAATTTAAAAAAATAAACATTTTTTATTTCATAACCTAAAAATAATAAAATCGTTTACTATTTTAAAATGATTTTACAAAACTTTTTTCTATGCTTTTTTCTGGTTGGTCCACGTGGACCAACCAGGAGGGTGGGAGAGTTGACCTGCGGTCAACTCTCTGACCCCAGCCTGTTCCTTGTCAGAAGCGTTTTTTGGCCGTTTTCGCGATTTTTTTGAGGGAAAATCTTTCACTCTTTCGTGTATCGTCCTTAACACTTTTTATTCCTCGATCATTGGGCATACACGCCCAGGGTTCTCCTCGTTCATCGCGCCGCTGAATCGATGATGCCACTCCGATCTTCGAGCTCTGTCATACACCTATTCAAAAACCACCCAAAACCTCCTTCTTCCCTTTGAACCCTCTTTGGACCTTGGTTTGCTTCTTCTCGCCGAGCTCTGGATAGGAGGTGTGACAGGCATCCTCCAGCTAGCAGGAGGAGCCCAGCCAAGGGCGAGGAGCGGCTCCACAAACCCATCTCCGACGAGTCACCGTGAGGTACTATCTCTGGCCCCCCGGCCATCAAGGTCTATTTTTCCTTTAATTTTTGTGCATTTCCTTATTTCCCTTAGTCTTAGGATCTTATCCCCATTCCCCATTCGTCATTTCATCCATCCGACCGTCTTCGCCACCTCTCACCGGAGCTTGCTCCGGCGAGCGCCTCTTTCGCCGCTTCAACCCATTCTTGCCACCAGGAGGGTCGTAGCAGTTTGCCCACGATCCCCCTTGACTTTATGTTGTGCAGGCTGAGCCTCCCAAGATGCCTGGAGCCATTTTGAAAGCACGTCGGAGGTCCTTGGAGGCGTCGTGCTCCTCCACCCTCCGTCGGCGTGCTTAGGTGTTTGCCACCCCTTTTTGCAGCCCCAGGCTAGAAGATATTACCTACAGGAGTCATCTGGAGGAGTTTTGAAGCCTCACGGACCTCGGAGGAGGCCGATCAAGGGCGGGAAAGTCGCCGTCACCGTCGTCTTTCCCTGTTCTTCTGATCGGCCTGACCACCGTTCGATCAAGCCTGGCCCCCAGATCTCTCCAGTACCGTTGGATCGCACCCTGCTCCCAGCCGTCGGATCTTCCAAACAGGATCTGATCGTGACCATTCAAGGCTGAACCGTCATCGGTGCCCATCGCGCGGACACGTGTATAAGTGACACATTCCCAGCCATCCGATCCACCTACAGGGGTATTTTGCGCTCAAACCCCTGCACTTTTGTGTAGTTATTTTATAATACTTAATCATTCATATGTTGTGCTAGAGTTTTTGTAATATTTATTAAAAGACCCCCGTACTCTTAGTATTTACAAGAGGGTCCCCGCCTGGTCACGTGTTCAGAGCACGTGGGAGTGGCGATTTTGTAGGGAAGCCCTCATCATTTTGGGTATATATATTCAGTCCGTGAATAATTTTATTGCAGTATAACTTTTTGGAAAATTTACATAGAGGCCCTTAAACTTCTCCATAATTGCAAAAATACCCTTGCATGTATGTAGTTTATTTATGCTTCCTCTATTTATTGCATGCATTTCTAAAATCCCAAAAATTCCACAAAAATCATCATAGGTTCTTGTTGCATACTAGATTCACGGCATATTTTTATTTTGCATATTTATTGCATTTTAATATTTATAAAAATTTGAAAACATGCATTTTTTGCTACTGTTTGCATTAGAAAACCCATAAAATTATAAAAACACCTCCAAAAATTCCCAAAAAATTATGTTTTGTGTATTTTAGTATCGTTTAGCTCCAGACCAAAAATCACTAAAAAATACAAAAGAAAACTCCTAAAAATTATAAAACCCCAAAAATCTTTATGAAAATATTAAAAATTTAGAAAAATCCTAAAAATACAATCTTAGTTTTTGTAGTTCCTTATTTTATTTTCTTTGATTTAAAATTAATTTGAGGAATTTTGGGTACTGTTTGATATTTTTTAACCCTCATTTTAATTTCAGCCAGTAGCTTAGTTTACTGTTTTTTCTATTATTTTGATTTTAAAAATACCAAAAACATTCAGAAAAATCTAGAAAAATCACAAAAACATCAAAAAATATTAAATTAACAAAAAAATTTTATTTGCTGTATTTTAAGTATTTTTCCCTACTTTTATCTCTCTTATCTCTCTTGTATTATATATTCCTTATATCTATTATATCTTCATTAAATAGAAAAGAGAAATACAAAATATAAAATATAAAAAGGAAATACAAAATCAGTAAAAATCAAAATATAAAAATATAAAATAAAAAACTAAATAAAAAATATAAAATTAAAAACCCACAAAAACATAACATAGATAGGCAAATATTCACATTCTTTGAGCATTTTTCCCCGTTCTACCTGTCTGCTCTATGTGTTCGACATCTACACATACTTGCACCTATACACATCTTGTTGTAGAGTTATAATAAATTTTAACTCCATTATTGATTTACATTGTTTCATCATTATTTGGCTGAATTATTGTTTGAATTTCGGATTTCACTGGAGGTCAAATCAATGACTGTTTATTCGCCTTATGAATCGACACGACCTCTGCAAAATTCGATCAACAAATGGTGCCGTTGCTGGGGAGCAACAACGCGTAGTACAGTTTTTGCTTGTGATTGTGATTATTTGCCTATTTCTACCTTATTTATTTGCTCATTTATTTATTATAATTGTTTGACTCGTCTAATCACCCTCTCTTGTTGACTTTGTGCGAGGAACCGCGGATCGAGGGAGGCGCTCCACCCTAGGCGCCTACGTACACGTGAAGCCAACATCAGCTTGCTGACCTAGCATCAAAGGAGGCTTGGAGGATTTGAGAAGACAAGCACCCTTCTGAGCATTTTTGTATATTTACTTGTGTAATTTTAGTGAGAGAGAGACTCTATTATTGTAATAATACAGGTACCTTGGACTCTTGGACTTTTGGGCCCAACTTCCAAGTGATTGTTCACTTGGGGGCTCACCGCAGTTTTGTCGGTTTTATCGCCTTTTTCATTTTGTTTTCCGATTTTGTTTTCTTTATTTTGTGTGATTGAGCCCTTAGATTTAGGAGTTGCTTGTCGATAGCATTAGGTCCAAATACATTAATCACCACTGCATGTTCCTATAGAAAATGTTTGGACTTAGTCAAATTTTAAACTGCTTCTCACTTAGTCTTAGAATCGCCGTGCCGGGAGGGGTCGTATACAGCGCGTGCAGGATCCACTGTGGTGGACACCGATCGGCCCCCAAGACCGGACACTTCAGTTCTATTCTAAGTCACTAGCATCGGTTCTTCACGCTAATAGCAGCTTCTCACCTTGGGGTGATTTCATCGGCTTTGCATTTGCATATAGATAGGTTTCAATTCTGCTGAGCATCCTTGCATGTAGAGTGCTGGAGGCAAGGTGAGCATTTACGCTTTAGCATACATCATCGTTTTGCCGCTTGCATTGTTTTTCCGCTCCTCTACCTCTGATTTTGATCACCTAGGTGTTTAAAAGAATTGACTTCTCGATAGGATCGTGCATTGCTTATCAAAAATCCAAAAAAAGTGATAATCAAATAAAATTGGGACTGCTAACATTACTTGACCCTCAAAAAGATCAAAAAGAAAAATATTATCTTGGGGCGAGTAATCCCCTCATTGTCTTCACTTTTACTTGCTCGCGCACACTATAAGGACTAGTGCCCAAATCCCATTCAACCCCTAAGTGTGTGTGAAAATCTTTGACTTCTCACCTAACTCTAAAACCGACAAGATAAAAAGACCGCTCTTTTGCGGTCTCTACCGAGTTGAGTAGATGAATTGAGGGTTTATATTTGTGTGAGTTTTGTTTATGTTTGCTTGTGTGTATTCTAGATCGTCTCTGCGCATTTGCACCTTTTTTCTCACTTCTCATGACTTGACCATCGTGTTCTCCCGATCATTTTCCTCTTGTTTCGAGATGGCTGACTGGAGCGTATTTTATCCGGACTTTGCGAATCCCTCGTTCACTCATGACGGTCCACCTCTCTTTTTCCAGGAAGACTTCGCTCCTGATTTTTGTACATATCCGACCAACCCACTATTTCAGGATTCGGACTTTGACTTTCACCAATCCTTTCCACCACCGTCACCCTCGCATTTTGATAACATGTTGTCTCTTGAGTATCCTGATCCAGAATTTGATTTTTGTCCACACCCACCGCCCACATTCGACACACCCGATCCTGAGATTTTGGAGTCACCTTTCATGATATCCACACTTGAGACCTTGAATCAGATGATGGAGCATATGAACTCGAGGATGAGCGATATAGTTAGCATAAATAAGATCCAGAACGTAGCTCCATTCTTTGAGGACTTGGATTCACTTGAGGATTATCACGAGAGCTTGCAATCACCAAAAATACAAAAAAAATTAGAAAAAATTAAAAATCCAAAAAGAATTCGGGAGATACGCGATCGATTCGGAATGTGGGGAGAGGGAACCTTTGCTAGATCATTTGACCACACATCCATTCACACGCAGTCCCACCTTTGACCCCGAAGATGCCGCTGTACAGACTACCCTTGGCATGCCTCGTGTATATGCTGATTCTGACTTCCTCCCTTGTATGGAGGAGGTCCAAAAACTCAAAAAAATGTTGGCTCAACCCGAAGTGGTGGCCACTATTCATGAGATCATCTGTGCCTCACTTCAGCAGGCCATGACTGATTTATCTTCTCCTCTTCCCAAGAAGAGAAAGCGGAGGAGCATATCTGAGCGTCATATTTTGACCATGGCCACTGCCCACGCCATCACACACCGTCCCATTCCTAAGAAGAAGAACACTGCCACACCTTTCATTAGCTGCACCATCTCTGACCATACTTGTGATCACACTCTCCTCGACGGCGGTGCTTCGATTAGCATATTACCCTTCTCACTGGTACAATCTCTTCACTTGGGGCCTCTCAAGAAAACCAGGATGATCATCCAGTTTGCTGATGGATCTATAAAGAGGCCGAAGGGTATACTAGAAAACACCGTCATCTCGATTCAGGGCACGAGCTACAATGTTGATTTTGTCGTATTGCCCATGGAGACCTCCACAGGGGAGCACTCTCCAATCATCCTGGGACGACCATTCCTCGCCTCTACGAGGGTCGTTATTGACTACAGATCAGGAGAGATTCGCTTTCATTCTGCTGACGAGAGTGAAGTGTCGATCACCACACCCATAGTTAACCAGAGACCTGCAGTTGATGTGACCACACCTATCTTGGCGAACCCTGAGGACCATGACCTTGATGATACTATCAGAGATTTTTGCTGCTTATTGGATTCCACTGAGATCCGAGAATTTCTCCCTGTTGAGGAAGACTCGGTAAGCATGGACCTCGATGTTCCTTCTTTTGGGACTTGGCGTTGTGTTGATGACATCCGCAGGATTTACACGATCAATACTATTGAGCGGAGGGTAGATTTAGAGACCAGACAGGAAGGACATGTTCTGACTACTTCCACTGATGAGTCCGCTCTTGTCCATGTAGATTCAGATGAGCCGAAGGTCGAATTTGATCTGATTGCTTTTATTCGAGTATTCCGACCTTTTGATGAAAAAGATGATCCGGTTGAGATTATAGAGGACAAACAGAGTTCGACTATTTCCACTGATGAGTTCGTTCCTTTTGGTTTAGACCCGGACGAGACCTCACAGGACGACTTCGATTACACTACTTCCAATGATGATGAGTTCATCCCATTTCACTTCGATATCAGCGAGACACCTAAGGCCAGACCTGACCATACTTCTTCCACTCACCCGTCTGTGCCTCCACACCCTAGGGACCCTGAGGATCTTCACTCTGTCGACCCTGATCGACTTCCGTCCACTGTAGACCTTGATGTCAATCTGCACCATACGAGATCTATTTTTCAGCGGTCCCGCAAGAAGGTTTGCTTTCAACCTTCTTGACCCTGTGTATATCCATCTATGTTGTACATTCTCCTTTTTTTACCACTGTCCCTCTACCTTATTGCTCGTCCACCCATTCTCGTGTTTGCCTTGCTTAGGATGTACTTTGTCCTAAGTATAGGGGGGTGGACGAGACGAGTGTTCCTTCGTCCTTCAGTTTCATTACTCCTGTTGTTGCCTATACTTAGGGCTTCTTTTACCCTAAGTATAGGGAGAGTGAAGCGTACATTCGTCTCTATCTTCTTCCATCTATTGATATCTTTTCTTCTTTTCTTCTTTTCTTCTTTTCTTCTTTTCCTCTTCTACCTTCTTTATCTACCGAAAAGGTGCCGTCCCTTTTTGTCAGTCTTCTATACTTAGGACGTACTTTGTCTTAAGTATAGGGGGGTGTGCACCTCAGGATTTTCTATTCTTTGATCCTCTCCATTGTCTCCTCTTCTTGTCTATACTTAGGGATATCTTACCCTAAGTACAGGGGGAGACAGTCCGAGTACGATCTGTTCATTCCCACCCTTGACCCTCCCTACTTTGTGTACAGTCTGCTATACTTAGGATTATTTAATCCTAAGTATAGGGGGGACGGTCAACTTCTCTTTCGTTTATTCCTTCCTCCCTTATTCATTTATTCTTTAGACTTTTCTATACTCAGTACGAGTTATGTCTTCTCTTTTCTCTCTGATCTATGAGGACATAGCTCAAGCTAAGTATAGGGGGGTCGTATATACTGCATATATACTTTAGCCATAACTCGTACTTTCGTATTTTTACTAATAAATATAGCTAATTATACTTATAAAATTCATTAAAACCTTAATAAAAAGATGTGAATATTCCTCAAATTCTTTGTGTATCTACTGATTAATAAATCAGGTGAAAAATATTTTTTGCAAAATGTTTGAAAAATAGTTTGAAAATCTTTGCGAAAAATCTTTTGAAAACTATTTGGAAAACATTTTGTTACATGTTTTCAACCTTTGTAAAAACTTTTTGATTGTAAAACTTATTTTCTTTGTGTGAAATAAAATGTTTGAAAAACAATTTGCAAATGGTTTTAAAAATGGTTGCAAAAATATTTGAAAAATCTATATATAATGTTTAGAAAACCTTCGCAAAATGATTTTCAAATAAGTGTACATGTTTGTAAAAACTATTTGTAAAAATTATTTTGGACTATAGTTTTCAAAATTGTTTGAAAACCTGTGTCAAATAAGTTTAGGGAATACTTACATCTGACCTAAAATTCATTATCGTATATACCTATAAAATCGACCACTTACCCTTGTAAATTCTTAAAATCCACTTCTTGTAAATATAAGATACATCCCCGTGTAAATATTTGCACCTAATTTTTAGCAAAAACCTTTTGTTTTAAAAAATCCAAAAAACATTTGCAAAATAAAAATACCAAAAACATTTGAAAAATCTCTTTGAAAAATACAAAAAATGCATATGCATCATCTTTTCAAAAATCTATAAAAAGTTCAAAATGCTTGAAAATTGCATCACAAAAATATTTTCTGCATAGCATAGCATTCGCATTTTTCGGATTGAGTTTGATAATTGAATGAGTCTAAGTAAAATCCGAAGATTGGATCTTGGTTGGACCTTAAATCTACCTAATTAACAGGAACCTTATAGGAGTTGGAATTGAGGTACTTCAGATCTAGTTGACTTAATTCTTTAAGGATCACGAAACTTGGTTCAATGGATTCTTGACTGCCTAAGTAGAGTATTTCAGAGCACACGCACGACTCTTGTTGATAATGACCTAACTTCGACACATGCACCTTTCACTTGGCTCAACTCAGTTGGAGTGGTGAGGGGATTGGATTTGCCGGTATGAGACACACACAGGTGGAAATACTTGTCCTCCTCTAGGGAGGGAAGTGCATCCCAACCCGTCCAGTGATGATGAGTTTCGAGGATAGGAGATCGTGGGTTGCAATAAAGATTCAAAAGAGGGATAGTCTATTGTCTTAAGAGGAAAAACTCCCTATGTAAATGCTGTTGTATAGTATTTCAAAAAAAGCAAAAAAATCAAAAACTCCAAAAAAAAGTGGGCATGCCTGTACAAAAATGAAAATGCCTGTCGGAGTGTACATATGTGTAAAGTCAAATAAGAAAGCTTGAGCTTCAAAGTCAAATTATGTGAGCCTGCAGCCGGATGACTTGACTACATTGGTCTTGCATCCTAGGATAGGTAGCTACACTGGCTACCGTCCATTCTTCTCTTCACCCCCTCCTCTTGAGCCGGTTGCCACTTGAACTTAAAGGGAATACCCTGCTCCTGGAGGAATGAGTTGTTGGATTGGGGAATCATTGGGTTGTCATATTGGAGAAGTCTGTTTCTTTGTCATTTCAGTTGGGGGGAGCCACTATCACTTACACTGTACGAGTCAGATTCATAGTACTAAGGGTTTGCGTATGAGTTGAAATATTTCTGACCTGGCTATTGAGGAGACTTGAGCAGAGTTTTGGGATTCTCGAAGGCTATTGGATTTCAAATGCGGTTCACATTAAGGTTCCGCCCGCACTAAAATTCCAAAGGTTCGACTTAAGCTCCAAACTTTGATTTTGTGAAGACAAGTTTGATGATTAAACTTAATCCATCTTTCTTCTTTTTCTTTTCTTTATTTTTCTTTTCTGCACTTAATGCATAAGTGTTTGCTAGGGACTACCAAAGGTAAGTATAGAGGGATGATGAATCTACATTTCATCATCTTTATTCCGTCATTTTGGCCTTAAAAACCCTAGTAAATACGTGTAAATAGCTTTAATTCATGCATTTTAGCATTCATGTATATTTGTGTAAATAGTGTATAATATGCGATTTTTAAAGCCAAAATTATAGAATAAAGAAAAGAAAATAAATAAATCATTGTAAATATTTTCCGACCCGAAACCTCGAGACCTGGGCATCTTGATGACTAGGTCGACAAGGAATAAAGTAGGGGGAGATAAGGGTCAAAGATACAATAAAAATACCTCTTATTTAACCCATTCTTTATTCATTTTGGGACTTATTTTGGTTCCACTTTTTATACCTCAAATAAAGAAACTTTGTACATGAAAGTTGTATATAATTAAATAAATAAAAATACAAAATTTATTTCATCCAAAAATAATGTACAGATAAAAAGTTATGGTCTGAATAAGATTCCAGAATCCCAACTTCCCAGACCCGTATCTCTCAAATAAAAACTCAAAATGTACAAACTCACCTTTAATTGTATATAATTTCTCATAAGCTATTTTATGAAGGTAGTTTCGTATTTTTCGGAGTTACGGTTTGAAAGTTGAGTTTTGGACCCCTATTGTATACTTGTACAGATTAAAATATTCATTTTATTTATTATTCATTATTTTTATACTTTTATAATTTTGTAAATAATATTTATACTATATATGTATATTAAAACAGGAATAAAAACACTAAATAAAATACAAAAAAATAATAATACTTATATATAGAACATAGGTCTAATACCAATATACATACCTGAATAATTAATACTTATATTTTATTAAGTGTACAAAATACCTCAGAAAAATAAAATAAAAATATAATTAAGTGTATATAAATATTTTATAGATTTATAAAATAATAAACAAAAATAATAAAATTAATATACAAAACAAAAATAAAATACTAAAATATACATATACATATATCTATAAAGGTCATAAAAGGTAACTTCTAATTTCACGCCTTCTAAAAAAAATAAAAATCATAATAAAATAATTTATGAAATAATAAACATTTTTATTTAATAATCTAAAAATAATAAAATAGTTTACTATTTTAAAATGATTTAACAAAACTTTTTTCTATGTTTTTTTTCTAGTTGGTCCACGTGGACCAACCAGGAGGGTTGGAGAGTTGACCCGCGGTCAACTCTCTGACCCCATCCTGTTCCTTGTCAGAAGCGTTTTTTGGCCGTTTTCGCGATTTTTTTCGAGGGAAAACCTTTCACTCTTTTGTGTATCGTCCTTAACACTTTTTGTTCCTCGACCATTGGGCATACACGCTCAGGGTTCTCCTCGTTCATTGCGTTGCTGAATCGATGACGCCACTCTGATCTTCGAGCTCTGTCATACACCTATTCAAAAACCACCCAAAACCTCCTTCTTCCGTTTGAACCCTCTTTGGACCTTGGTTTCGCTTCTTCTCGCCGAGCTCTGGACTGGAGGCGTGTCAGGCATCCTCCAGCTAGCAGGAGGAGCCCAGCCAAGGGCGAGGAGCGGCTCCACAACCCCATCTCCGACGAGTCACCGTGAGGTACTATCTCTGCCCCCCCCCGACCATCGAGGTCTGTTATTCCTTTAATTTTCGTGCATTTCCTTATTCGCCTTAGTTTTAGGATCTTATCCCCATTCACCATTTCATCCATCCGACCGTCTTCGCCACCTCTCACCGGAGCTTGCTCCGGTGAGCGCCTCTTTCGTCGCTTCAGCCCATTCTTGCCACCAGAGGGTCGTGGCACTTTGCCCACGACCCCCTTGACTTTACATTGTGCAGGCCGAGCCTCCCAAGACGCCCGGAGCCATTTTGAAAGCACGCCGGAGGTCCTTGGAGGCATCGTGCTCCTCCACCCTCCGCCGACGTGCTTAGGTGTTTGCCACCCCTTTTTGCAGCCCCAGGCGAGAAGATATTATCTTCATGAGTCATCTGGAGGAGTTTTGAAGCCTCACGGACCTTGGAGGAGGTCGATCAAGGGCGGAGAAAGTTCCCGTCACCGGCGTCTTTCCCTGTTCTTCCGATCGGCCTGACCACCGTTCGATCAAGCCTGACCCCCAGATCACTCCAGTACTGTTGGATCGCGCCCTGCTCCCAGCCGTCAGATCTTCCCAGCAGAATCTGATCGTGACCATTCAGGGCTGAACCGTCATCTGTGCCCATCGCGCGGACACGTGTATAAGTGACACATTCCTAGCCGTCCGATCCGCCTGCGGGGGTATTTTGTGCTCAAACCCCCGCACTTTTGTGTAGTTATTTTATAATACTTAATCATTCATATGCTATTCTAGAGTTTTTGTAATATTTAATAAAAGACCCCAGTACTCTTAGTATTTATAAGAGGGTCCCTGCCTGGTCACGTGTTCAGAGCACGTGGGAGTGGCGATTTTGTTGGGAAGCCCTCATCGTTTTGGGTATATATATTCAGTCAACAAATATTTTTATTGCAGTATAACTTTTTGGGAAATTTACATAGAGGCCCTTGAACTTCTCCATAATTGCAAAAATACCCTTGCTTGTATGTAGTTTCTTTATGCTTCCTCTATTTATTGCATGCATTTTTAAAATCCCAAAAATTCCACAAAAATCATCATAGGTTACTGTTGCATACTAGATTCACGGCATATTTTTATTTTGCATATTTATTACATTTTAATATTTATAAAAATTTAAAAACATGCATTTTTGCTACTGTTTGCATTAGAAAACCCATAAAAATTATAAAAACACCTCAGAAAATTCCCAAACAAATATATTTTGTGTGTTTTAGTATCATTTAGCTCCAGACCAAAAACCACTAAAAAATACAAAATAAAACTCCTAAAAATTATAAAACCCCAAAAATCTTTATAAAAATATAAAAAAAATTCAGAAAAAATCCTAAAAATACAATCTCAGTTTCTGTAGTTTCCTTGTTTTATTGTATTTGATTTAAAATTAATTTGAGGAAATTTGAGTACTGTTTAATATTTTTTAACCCTCATTTTAATTTCGGCCAGTAGCTTAGTTTACTATTTTTTCTATTATTTTGACTTTAAAAATACCAAAAACATTTAGAAAAATCTAGAAAAATCACAAAAACATCAAAAAAATATTAAATTAACAAAAACATTTTATTTTCTGTATTTTAGGTATTTTCCCTATTTTTATCTCTCTCTTATCTCTCTTGTATTATATATTCCTTATATCTATTATATCTTTATTAAACAGAAAAAGAGAAATACAAAAATATAAAATATAAAAAGGAAATACAAAATCAGTAAATTAAAAATCAAAATATAAAAATATAAAATCAAAAACTAAATAAAAAAATATAAAATTAAAAACCCACAAAAACATAGCATAGATAGACAAATATTCACATTCTTTGAGCATTTTGCCCCGTTCTACCTGTCTGCTCCTTGTGTTCGACCTCTACACATACTTGCACCTATACACATCTTGTTGTAGAGTTATAATAAATTTTAACTCCACTATTGCTTTACATTGTTTCATCATTATTGTGGGTTAATTGTTGTTTGAATTTCGGATTTCACTGGAGGTTAAATCAACAACTGTTGATTTGCCTTGGGAATCGACACGACCTCTGCAAAATTCGGTTCAACAACTGACCAAGTGGGATCCTCCACTCCATCATAGCTCTGTCTTTTCTATCAATAATGGAAATAATGAAAAGGTCGATTGTCAGCATGTGATGAATCCCTATTTCGTCACAATTATTCTTTCATTTTGGCCTTAAATCCTTAGTTAAATGCATATATAGCATTAAAATACAATAGGTGTCTCGTGGAGGCTTCAGTGAGATGAATGGGTATTGAATTGAGCAAGATCCAACTCTGCCGACCATCTAAGCCGTAAGATCTGCTCTAGTCTCCCAAGGTCCAGTTAGCGACTTTTTAGTGTATTTTTTCAATTTAGTTTAGTTAGTCGAGTAGGTTAGCTTTAGTTTTTTTTAATTTCATTTTAAATATCTAAGTCGCCAAAAAGAAACTATACCAGAGCTTTAGTTTTAGTTTTAGTGCATTTTTCAATTTAATTTCATTTTAAATTACTAATTGCCTTAGATCATTTTTTTGTAGTGCATGTTTTATAAATAGAATACAAATTTTACGTAAAATCACTGGATATTATGAAACATCCACGAAGAACAATGTTTGGTGATTGTGGAATTGAAAATTGATGGAACATAATATTAAGAAACAATGCCCAATTTAGACAAGCTAAAATAGTTAGATGCATGAAACCATTAGATCTATAGATATAATGGATACAATAACGGGCATTTCTCATCATAGGACATGCCGCATGTCACAACTCCATTTATGAATTGTTGGATACTCCCATTTACCAATTTTAGTTAGTCAACAATAGCTTTATCTAATAGTAACATCTAACATTAAGAAACAAACTACAATAATATGCTAGATAGAAAAAGCATCTCACAATTCTCTATTCATAAAATAAAGCTTACATAGCAAAATGCCAAGTATTTTCTTTTACATGTACATCAAACTAAAAGAAAAAAGCATAAAAGAACTACTAACTACCTTAGACTAGAAGCTACTATTGTTAGTTGATTGGTTGGCTAACTAAGGTCCTTGTGATGGCTCGTCGATACTTATTGGATTTTCAGAAATCACATGATAAAGATTAGCGGGTGCTAAAAAACAAAGAAGATGAAAGTAAGAATTAATGTAGTTTTGCAAAACTTAATATACCATAAGATTTCATTCCTTCTCATTAGATTGAGTCATATTCCTACTATTTCACATCGGAGATTAATGCAGGTGATCACTTACCTCACCTCTCTTAGACTCCGGAGCTATGGAATCCTTGGGAGTGGAGATTGTGTTAATCTAGTGAGCTTATGTTATCGCATGTTGTGTTAACAAATTCTCCAATACTACCTTGACAATTTCTTGTTTGTTTTATTATCCAGTATTCCAAACCCTCAACCTCACAAACAAGTAAGCACATCATCCTCGAGTACTCGGTAGCTTAAAACAACATGCTAAACCTTTAATAACATATTCCAGCAGCTTTAAATATATATTATTGTGATCCAA
The DNA here is from genome assembly GCA_037367405.1 of Ottelia alismoides. Classification (NCBI taxonomy): domain Eukaryota; kingdom Viridiplantae; phylum Streptophyta; class Magnoliopsida; order Alismatales; family Hydrocharitaceae; genus Ottelia; species Ottelia alismoides. The sequence continues at coordinate 90,350 of JAZKJV010008804.1, forward strand.
CCTCTATTAAACTACCCATACCTCCACATGGAACAACAACATCTTCAATCATTCAGTTAGCCTAATGCTCAACATATCCGAGTAAATGTATATTATCTGGATTTGGCCTGCTAATACGGATGCTCATTTGTCAAACTTACAAGTCATAAGCCTGACCCATAGTATTTATTCCAAGTTATCCTTATCGTAAAAGATAGTACAAAAATTATAACTGGATCATGTTTATGCCATGCCAATTTTCACCTAATATTATTGACATATTACACATAAATCATAGCAACTACAATGATGATTCATTACACTGTCTCTATTTTAGTAATTATTTTAAAGTAAACCATGAAGCAAGCATGTGAACGTTCTTCATACGAATAAAAATAATAAACAGATTTTTTTTATCTAGTTTAACTTGAGAACCCAACTACAAGAGGTATGATTTTGTTACCTGATCGTGTTAACTTCTCAATGGTTCTATCTATCTTGATTCATGTTCAAATAGGAGCTTATTAGCTACTGAAATGATTAAATTCTATTTTTGTGTTAAGAACATAAATAACACTTGAAGAACGTAAAGAACGAACAAAGAACACGAAGAACATAAATTCTCTCAAAATTTCCATAGAGTTTTCCCTTATATCGGGTGATATTTCAAGGAAATTTTGACAGAGTCTCCCCTTATATCGGATGATATTCCAAGGAAAATTTTGGCAGAGTCTTTCCTTACATCGAGTGATATTTCAAGGAAAATTTCGATAGTCTCCCCTTATATATAGAAAAACTCAGAAGAAAATATAAGTCTTCAAGAAATGGATCGAAAAATGAATTAAAAAGGTCTATTTACTTCCTTCCTGAAGCCATCGTGGAGAGAAGCAATATATTTTCCTTCTCCTCTTATTCCCGACAGTTCTTCACTAGCGTGTCTTCCCCGAGTCCCTTCCCATCTCTCAGCCTCTCAACCCTAGTTCTGGGGTAGTGGTAGATGGAATGGATGTTGTAGAAAATGGGGGGGGGGTATTTATAGGCCTTCGGGGTGTCTATATGTCATCCCAGTTGGTGCTTAGTCAGCGGGTCTAGCGAATCATCGTTCGCCTACTATGCAGTGTGGTCCTCGTAAGTCGCCCCCATTATCGCCAAAACCATGGGTTATCCAGCCTATGGTTTTGCCCAAGATTGTCATAAAGTTCATGGTTTCCTTAATCATTAGCGCTAATAATGAATGTTAGTACTGATCGTGATTTATTAGTCTTAACTATGATTAGTACCTACTAATGTATATTAATATTAACTAAGCATAATTTACATCTTTAATCATCATTAGTATCCTTAATCATGATTAATTAATGCTAATGACTATGATTAACGGTTAATGATAGCTTAGCAGAAGCATCTTTTATTTCCGAAATTCATAACAATTCGGAACAAGCTTCGATTTCAACGAAACAAGTAATGTTGGATTTGTCTCATTGGACGATATCCAATATCTACTACACAATAGGGTCCGAAGATGTTGATTTTTAGAGCTTTACACCGCATTTGAATGCTCTCCTGCGCACACACAGGCACACACTTTGGATATCTAAGTATGACGAATGTAGAATGCTATTATAAATGGTGCACAAACTCAAAAAAATATGTGTATCTATTCCAATACTCTGAATTAGAAAAGTCATTTAGTTAAGTTTCTAACTTGACTTATATTTAAAAGAATTATAATAAAATGAATTATATCTGTAATTGAGGAAGCTTATTGAATGTTATAATTATTTTGATTTATATCAGGTATTTAAGGCCGTCAATTGTACCTGCTTAAATCAACATTTTCAAACTGATAAAATTAATAACATCGTAATTAGATCAATCAAGTTGTTCAAATTACAGAGGTATCTAGCTGATGAGTCACACTATGAAAATTTGGGAACGTGTGATCGAAAGAAGGTTGAGGCAAGTTTCCCAAGTAAAAGAAAACCAATTCGGATTCATGCCAGGTCGCTCAACTATTGAAGGCATCCATTTGCTGAGGAGAACAATGGAGATTTATAGAGCTAAAAGGAAGAATCTCCATATGATCTTTATTGATTTGGAGAAGGCTTATGATTCCGTCCCACGAGAGATACTGTGGAGAGTTTTGGAGAAGAGACAAGTACCTGTCCTATACATTAATCTCATAAAGGATATGTATGATAGGGCTTTATCTTGTGTAAGGACCCCGACGGGGAAGACTGACTATTTTGATATCAACATTGGTTTACATCAAGGTTCAGCTTTGAGTCCATTTCTTTTTACTTTGATTATGGACGAGTTGACAAGTCACATTCAGGATGAGTTACCTTGGTGTATGTTATTTGCTAATGATATTGTGTTGATTGACGAGACTATAGATGGATTAAATGAGAAGCTTGAGGTTTGGAGACATGCATTGGAGACTAAAGGTTTTCGTATAAGTAGGGCTAAGACAGAATATATGGAATGCACCTTTGATGGAAGCAATGGTGAAGGAATCGAGGTGAAGATTGGTGACGATAACATTCAGAAGAGAGATTCTTTTACATATCTGGGATCTATTTTGCAACATGATGGGGAAATTGATGGAGATGTTACTAATAGAATAAATGCATGCTGGCTAAAGTGGAGAGGAGCCTCCGTTGTTCTCTGTGATAAAAAAATTCCTTTAAAAATTAAAAGAAAGTTTTACAAAGCAGTCGTGAGACCTGCTATGCTTTATGGTTTGGAATGTTGTCCTGTGAACCATAGACATGTGCAGAGAATGGCTGTAGCAGAAATGAAAATGCTAAGATGGATGTGTGGACATACACGTAAAGATCGGATTCGGAATGATGTAATCAGAAAGAAAGCTGGTGTAGCTCCGATCGAGGATAAGATGCGAGAAAACCGCTTAAGATGGTTTGGTCATTTGTAAAGAAGGTCAACTGATGCACCGGTTAGGAGATGCGAGTGTTGGGATGTTGAGCCGACTAAGAGAGGACGAGGACGGCCCATGAAGTGTTGGAAAGAGACTATACGAAGTTAGTTTTTTGGATATAAGTACGAGATTGACCCAAGATAGATCTGAATGGAGGCGAAGAATCCATGTAGCCGACCCTACTTAATTGTGGGAAAAGGCTTTGTTGTTGTTGTTGATTACATTAGTATCCAAGACCCTTTTTTCTCTGTGGATCTACATGTAATTTCATTTAATATTGTCATTAACTAAAGAAAAGATTAAAATGAATTTTTTTTAGATTTTTAAATCAAAAAATAAAACCTCACGAACTGATTTCTTAAAACTTAAATAATGTGTTCAAAGACTAAATGTAAGATATATACCTAAAAGCGTTGTTAAGGGATACAAAATATTTTTTTATTAATTTAACTATAGTAACTTTCCATATTTCATGGGTAGATATAATGTTGTTGGTCATAATATAAATAATCCTATATTTTTAACTTTTTTGCAAATGCCAATCTTATGGATTTATTCCTTATAATATGAACTATGCCCGTGCAAGTTTTGCTTCAATCAAAGATATACAAAATATACTTTTACTAAATCTTTTTTTGTAAATGAATAGGTTGAAATACCAATTTATGTGATGAGAAGAAAAAAATTGAATAATAAATATGTCATTTATACTTGTCATATGTAAAAAAACATCCTTAAAATTTGATTGTGCATATGGATTGATTCCGTAGAATATCACGATTAAGAATATTTCACCTAGTTTAAGTATTATTAACTATCGTTATTTTAAAAAAATCAACGTTCCTTTCAGTATAAATATCTACGAATACAAATCCTTAGAATATATGGTACGACACATCTTGAATGGGATAAAATAATAAACCTTCTCTATATCAATAAAAATCAAATGGACGTTCTTCCTTTTATCTCTACAAATCTCCATTGTTCTCCTCAACAAGTGGATGACTTCAATAGTTCAGCGACTTGGCATAAATCCAAATTAATTTTCTTTTACTCTAAAAACTTGTCTCAACCTTCTTTCGGTCACATGTTCCCAAATTTTCATAATATGACTCATTAGCTTGATACCTTTGTAATTCGAACAATTTTGACTAACTCTTTTATTCTTATAAAGAGGTTTCGTGATGTTTCTCCTCCATTTTCAAGTATTTCGTACTTTGTTAAATAACATTAAATAAATTTATGAGTAAAGTCGAACCACGTTTACCTAGAACTCTCCAACTTTCATAGGCAGGGTTTCTTGTGAGATGCATATGAATAGAAAAAAAATAGCGGTCAGATGACTCACAGATATGACATAAACCTAAATGAAAGAGATCGTTAATAGACTGAGTGAAAATTAACAAGAGTGAGTAATTTGTAACCAAGTATTTTATCTGTACAGAGATTTATCAAGACATAAGAGGGGGCAGGTGGCACATCTCCATCCGGAAGCAAAGGAGATAGTTGGAATTTGGAGATAGAATTTACAATAATTTCGAATTGTGATTGCAATTGAGATCCAAGAAGTCAAGTCTTCGAGCCATTGTAATAATTAACAAAAGAACGAGTGGATGTGAGGGAACCTTATCATCGATCGATTGGGAAGATGACCCCCTCTCCTCTTATTATCACAAAGTAATGGAGGAGACTGCAGGGGACAACAGCTCACCAAAGCAGTGAAGTGATGCCCGGGCTTGGATGAGTTGCACCACCAGAGATGGCTGCTTATTCCATTGGTCCGTCGGTGACGTCCCTCTGCCAGAGGCTCACCATCGATCCCTCGTCGCCGGCGTATTCCCGCCTACACCAAGAAGAGAGGGAGCAGATAAGTTGCATCATAGAAGATCTCAAAGATGTCAACAAGAACTGGGAAAAGATTCAAGCCCTACTTGACGATGCCGAGAAGAAGCAGATACACGAGCAATCTGTTCGGCTATGGCTTCAAGAGCTCAAAGATCTGGCATACAAGATAGAGGAACTGCGAGATGTGTGCGAGTACGAGGTTGTGGCCAGAAAAGTGGAAGCCTCTAAGGCCAGTTCTTCCTCTTTAGACAGCACCACTTCCAGAAAGAGCAATCTAGAGGAACCTCGTGTCGAGGTACGCCCCTATGTAATCACATCTTTATCTCCTCTAGTCGATGCTTCCTTCAGAGAGCAGGTCACCAGTGAGCTCAGGGGAATCAAGAGAGAGTTTGATGCCATCGCCAAACGAAGGGAAGTTCTGCAGCATCTAAAAGAGGTAGATGGTCGGAAGCACTCCTTTAATGATGACTTCAGTAGACGTGAGCCCACCGGTCACGTCCCCAAGGATCCTCTTTTTTTGGGTAGAGAAAGGGAAATGAAAGAATTGCGCGGCATGTTACTCGCAGATCATGGTGAGAATGTTGAGGTGATAGCGGTGATAGGGATGGGTGGTGCAGGCAAGACCACTCTTGCGCAGCATGCATACCGGTATGCTAAAACTGAGAGTAAGGATTCTAATAACAAGAGTAAGTTCGAGTTGGTCGGATGGGTTCATGTTTCGGAGAAGTTTGATGCTATCCGTCTAGCCAAGGACATTGTTGAAACTTTCTCCGGAAATTCCAGTCTTAACCAGCTCGCTCGCCTGCAAGACGAAGTAATAAGTTCGACAGAAGGTAGGAAAGTACTGTTAGTGATGGATGATGTCTGGAATACTGAAAGTTGCGAGTTCGTCGTTGCCCTACTGCGTGAAGCCAAGAAGGGAAGTAAGATTTTAATCACCACTCGTCTCCCTACTGTTGCTACAGAAGCAAGGGCTACGAAATCCATAAATTTGCAAAGCTTATCCAAAGATGACGGATGGTCTCTCTTGAGGGAGCATGCTTTTCTGAAGGGGGGTGACGACGTGGATAATCTCGATAAATTGGAAGAAATTGGAAAGGGAATTGTGCAGAAATGTAGAGGATTGCCTTTGTCGATAAAGCTTCTGGGACGTCTTCTGCGTTCGAAGGGAAGTGGTGAGGATGAATGGAGGGAAGTGTCGGAAAACAGCCTCCTTGATTTTGAGGAGGAGAGGGAGGCCAAGCGTATTCTGGGATCTTTGTATTTGAGCTATCTCTATTTGTCCCCGAAACTGAGGTCATGTTTCAAGCACTGCGTGATCTATCCAAACGAAATTATCCTATCAAGGCATCTGAAGTATTCATGGATGGCCAATCATCTGGTAAAGGATTTGAAAGAAGCTGCCGAATGTCTTGGAGAATTAGCATCAAGGTCTTTCCTTGAGTTTCAACCTTATAAGGGCTATAGAATGATAAGCATGCATGATCATATTTATGATTTAGCTCAGTTTGTTCTAGAGGAAAAGCATATAAATTTAGATTGTGATGGTACATTCCCAGCACAACTCACTGAGTTTGACTTTTCTGGTTCTCGACATGCTTGTATTCATTTTCGAGATATCTCTCATGTTACCATCAATATAACGCTCTCGAATTTACACACATTAGTGTTCTCAAACAAGCAACCGTGGCGGTATACGTGGGGGCCAGTTGATGTGCACATATCTCTGGGGCAATGTTTGCGTGAGTTAATTTTTGGCGTATCTTTTATGGACATAACAGCGGACGATGATATCGGCACATTTCCTATGGAATTATCAATCGACGATGGATGCCAGAGTTACTTAAAATGTCTTCGTGTCCTCGTCTTCCCTAAATACTGGAGCAATATCCCTCGATGGGTTTTTCAGCTATATAATCTGAGATATCTGGAGCTACGTATGTCACTAATTGAGTGCTTGCCGGATGATGTTTGTGATTTAATGAACTTGCGATGCCTAAATCTCGAGTGCTCTAGAATTAAATATTTGCCAGAATCAATATCCAGGCTCGTTAATTTACAGGAATTAAACTTACATAGATGTCAGAGTCTTAAAGAGCTACCGAAAAGTATAATCAGTCTTACCAACTTGACAATTCTGAATTTGCAGTTCACTTACATTTCTTTTATGCCTAAGGGATTTGGAGCACTAACAAAGCTTCAATATCTGACAGATTTTATTATAGATTCTACACAAGCCGGGTTAGCTGAACTGAAGAACATGAAAGATCTTGAAGGTGCCATCCTGATAGACAACCTCTGTGAAGTCGTGAGGGAAGAGGATGCAGCCCAAGCTGAAATGGCTAGTAAGAAGGGTCTCCGTAAACTGCTTCTTCGTTGGAGTAAAAATAAATATAAGGGGGACTTAGTTATGTTTAAAGGAGGTGATGATATCTACTCTACCTATGACCGCTATGGTTATATCTGGGGTCCCATGCTAACTGAGGTATTAAGCAATGGGAGAACTGACCGGGGGAAGTTTCTTCTTGAAAAAGGAAGTGAAGAGAAAATTGCTCGTCATGAAGAACGGGTTTTTGAGCAGTTAAGGCCTCATTGCAATATACAAGAAGTATTTATCGGTGACTACAGGGGATTCAAACTTCCATCTTGGATGGGAGATGAATACTTCACTAAACTAGAGTCAATTCACCTTTACGAGATCAATTATTGCACATCATTGTCACCCATCGACCAACTACCTTCTTTGGCCACGCTTACATTGCAGTGCATGGGTAGCTTGAAAGAATTGGTTCCAAACCAAAGTACTGAACCTGTTGATATTAACATTATGGATCTAGCAACAGAGAAACGACTCTCCTTCCCAAAGCTCGAGATTCTTATGGTTTTTGACTGCGAGAGCTTAGAGTTAGTTCCACTCTACAAGTTCACCTCTCTCGAATATGTCAAGGTTCATAGATGTTCGAATCTTGAGCAGATGGAGCCTCCCTATGACATCCCATGCCCCCTCAGGAGCATTCAAATCTATCGATGTCCCAAGTTGCATTTCTCACCGGATCCTCGCTTTCCGCAACCATCGTGGAAACTTTATATTTGATGACATGGCAACTTCATTGGAAGAAGATTAATGTTCTCAAATCTCTCTGTGGCGTTCAGGTAACATCTTTGCCAAATGCTATTGATGCGGATCCTCTGCAGTAATGCAGGTCTGCTATAAAACCCAAATGTGCTTGAGTCGCTCGATAAAGATTGAACCGTTTACATGGTAAGGCCTAAAAAAAGTGTGGATTTCATGTCAACTGCTCAATCTTCATCGAGTAGTTCCAGCACGTTTGGTTTTACAGCAAATCTCTGATTACTGCGGAGGATGCGCTCTCAAATGCTATTCCTCTTTTATGTTTTTTCGTCCAGTGTTCCTTGCTGGTTTAAAAAAAGAATAGAAAATACTCGAAATGTGACGACCATACAATTATCATCAAAATAATTATCATCAAAATAAGTACATTGATGATAATTATTTTGATGATAATTGTATTCATAATACGAGTTACACAATTGTATAGATGATATAAGAGATCAAACGTCACGACCATACAATTATCATCAAAATAAGTACATTGTCTCCAAATTATGAATATATCACCACCAAGTTTTATCAAAATAAAACAAAATAGAGAATCCATTATTTCAAAACAAGGGGTTTCCGGTACCAGCCTACCAAAAGGCAATTAAAGAGATGTCTCACGATGTGTTATGACTTAATAAGAAATTGAAAAGGTTACCAAACAAAAAACAATAACTTTGAATATCAATGGCCCAATTCCCTGTACATACATGCATGGCCTACATTAAGAATGCAAGCAGATATCAATATATCCATATATGATTCTCTATCATGTTCCCCTCTATACAGATTTTTGACATTCGTATCCACATTCTTTATTTAAATGGATAAAGATAAGGATATCACTTTTATATCGACATATATTTGTATTCGTGTCGGTATATCAATTTTTAGATATAAAGATAGTTGTAGGTTTATTTTTAACTACATGTAGCATAATTCTATACATTTTTCACCATATTTGATATGATATTATGGAACATGTACATTTTAGTATACTTATATTATAGATAAGTCATCCAATACTTGTCTATTAGATCTAATTTATAATTTATTATTGATATTATCTATTATTGATTTTGTATCTATTTATTTTCATATCCGTTTTAAGAATACATTAACATGTTTTCATATTCATCATCATCTGTACGCATCCATATTTTGTATTTTAAAATAGATAAAGATATGAAACAATATCAAGACTATTTGCATACATTTTCCAAAAGAAACAACATAATCTCTTATTAAGGACTCCAGAGGAAACTAAATAATCTCTTATTCAAAGAGCTATCTCTTTTATCATTGCAATTCCTTTTAGATACCGCTCGAGATAATCTAGAAGTGCTTCAGCTTTCCATGTAAGATATGGGGTATACATGCAATTAGACTTTGAAAATACATTAAGCAAAAGGTAACACACGATATGCAAAGAGAATTACGAAAGAGTTTATTATTAGTAATACAACGTATTGCCTAAGTAATTGCAAGAGAATATATTTATTTTCATTTAAGCTTTGCAACATAGAAGTTAACTGCAAGTTAAAAGTTTCATATCATTTTAAATAATATGAAATAAAATTTAATTAAAATGGTGTATACATTGCAACAAAAGTTGTCCTCAACAGTGACATTTTGAATATTCATTCCCATGCCATCTGATTTTAATACATATAACAATGTATATTATTCCTTGGAGGTTATCTTTTGTTCTTCTGAATCATAAAGGCCATATTAATTGCTAAAGTATCATATATAGACGATGATTCTTTGAATTCTCGTTAAAAACGTGTACTAACAACCACTGTTAATTTGCAATGATTAGAGAGAAAGTCAATGAATAATTGATGTTATATAATGTATTACCAGTAATATAGCAACGTGTACAATATTCGTTGTATATTTAAAGAATCAAGCTACAATTTATATGTATTGTTACAAATTTATCTACAAGAGAAATGATAATGATCATTAAATTGTTTAGTGGCAATGAGCTCTTGCATTTCATCCATCTCCACTTAGTTTTACGTATCAAGAAAATGATTTTTTATTGATTAAATTACTTAGATGGGAACCCCATGTATGTTATCCCCATTTATTTCTAAAATTTCATTTGTGTCTTAGGGTTAATAGGGATTGTCAAAGAAGTTGATAGAGGATTAACGTTCAAGAATACCCTTGACAGATTCAAATTCATACCACCAAAATCCCAAACCATTAATGAACTTTTTTAGAATAGTAATAAGGTAGGAAACCATCTTAAAGTGGCAATATTCTAAGAATTAAAGGGCAACATTTTGTACTTTTTTAAGTCATCAACCTTGATTTCTGGTGAATTAGAGCAAAGTTACATAAAAGAATCGATATGTGGAAGTTACCCTAACTTCTTTTTTTAATTAAGGCACCTTAAGTAACAACTCACATGGGAAATAAGCATATACCTACACATCATTATTTTCGAACCCTAAAACACGGTCCAGTGGAAAAGGAAAATAAGGATATTTCATCCTTACTGTAGGTAGTTTTGGGGAATTTTTACAACAAAAACTCTAAAAATTTTGTAAATTATCTTCTTGACATTGTATTCTTTGTTATTATCATCTAAACTCTGCAAACTTCCCCACTGTTACACCACAATGCTTCCAAGAGTTAACCATGGAGTCCTTCAAGGTTTGTGGTGTAAAAATTAACAAGTTTAAAGGGTTTAGGTGATAATTACGATGAATACATGATCGAGAAGTTAATTTACAAAGTTCTCAAGGTTTGTGGTGTATAAATACCTTTGTTTTTTATGGCTAGGAAAATAGGATCACCTTATTTTTATGCATGCCATATTGTCATATCATCATTGAGTTTTCCCCAAAGCAGACCAACTGGGGTATGCTTTAGTACAATTTTTTATACTTATTCTCTACATTGAGCTTTGTCTCTTTGTTGCAGTAATAGGTACTTTTCCTTATGTAACTTCTTCAAAGTAATATTTTTAGAGTGATAAACTATTGGGGCTGTCACAAGAATGATAACCTTCAATTATCATTAATATCGAGATAAGGCCACACAGCAGAGATTTGAATATAGTAATGTCATCCTTATTATGGAAACTTTACAGAATCAATGGCAGATATTTTGGGGCATATAGTAACTGCAAGTCCTATATAGGTGCTTTTCATGTGGTGAAAGATACACAAGAATAAAAATTGAGTTGAGTCTTAGGAGTCTCCAAAATTTTTACCCGAATGTTTGTTTGTCATAAACGCCGCTGCAGTCTTGACTATCTTTCGATAGATCTTGCAACTTCCAACGTTAGTATCCTCAGAAGAAAGGTGTACCGATCTCATCTCCCTATTTTAACTGTTGGACAAATCAGCCATTTGATCCATCTGTGTAGGTGCGTGAGCGGAAGATGAAAATATGGATCTTAAAGAAAAATTATTAATGTTGCTCTATTTTTTATCTGAATAATTAAGCATACTAGTTGATGAATATATGTATGATATTTCTCCAGGAACGATCTTCAGCGTGCTCCTGTTTGGAGCCATAGTTGCTGCTCGCGTTGGGCATTCGTGGACTGATGTATCTGGCAGTGCAAATTAAACCTCTCAAAATAAACATCATCTCGATTGCTTGCTGTGGAACCAATTATATGGATTGTGTGTAGCTTTATTTATGTTGGACATGTAATTTTGCCGCATCAGATTGTGTATTTAATATTACTCATCGTTGATCACAGATTCACAATGCTACTGATCAGACAGCATCACATGTACATGATAATTGCTTGTGCTGTTTTTCAACTATTCCCGTCTTCAAAGTAGAGGATCCTGAATTATTCCAGTAGTTGCTATTAGAATGGAATTTTCTCCTCGGATGGCTTTTTCATGATTAATATCTTGCTAGGTCAATTAGTTGTTTCATTCATAGTTTGATTTTGGATAATGATTAGATCACGTGCAGCGGAATGCTCGTTCTACTGCAGAAGATAAATAGAACTTGCGAGGGCTAAGAACTTTGCTCATGGAGCATTACATCACAAGGAAAAACCAAAGGAGTTTGGATTTGCAAACTTGCAAGGATGGGAAAAAACAGGGAAGATCTGTATGCGGTACGAGAGGTCGTGCTGAATGGATAAGATGGGAAAAAAATAGGGAAGATCTTGTATATCTTTTATTGCTCCCTCGCAATGGGAGCAACATAGGAGGGTGTTCCGACACGATCGGTATCGCCTCCGCTTGAATACTTGTTGGTGGAGATGGATCACCGGATATGGATGCGGATGCGTAATCAACCACTACCACGGAAGCACATGAGAAGAAGAAAGATCACGATACCACCGAAGAAGAAAGATCATTTAAAAAAAGAATGAGTACATCTTTCCCTGTTCCCTCTTGTTCTCTCTCCCTATCCATCTCCCTCTTCCTCTCTCTCATCTTCTCTATTGCTAGAGGTTACATTGTTGTTGTGTTATGGAGGCAATGCCTCACACCTCTCTGTATATATCCCAATTACGTCCCTATACTCCTACTTCTTTCAGGATTACACATAAAATACAACTCAATTATTAATGGATTATGAGTCAAATTCCTTTTGGATTCTCAATCCTAATATGATCCTAATCCTAATAGAGGAATGGGGTGGTTGTGGCAATCGTTCATTGGCATGTGCGCGCATCTCGCCATGGCATCCACCTTCGGCGAGACGAGAAGGAGGGAGAGGGATTCTCCTCATTTGGAAATCTGAATATAACATTTGTATGTGAGAACCAATGCAAAAACAGAATGATGATATAGGAGTATCCAGATTTCAAAATGGTCATGTACGCAGCAGAGGGGAGGGAAGAGAATGGTGGCAGGAGACATCGTGCTCCTCATGTCTGTTGGGAACAGATTCCTCGTATAGATCGAATCGCGGAAAAATTACCCAAGTTGATAAGCGGATCCTGCACATATATAAACTACGAGAAAATATCTCAACTACGATAAAAACAACCTCCTTGATTTTGAGGAGGAGAGGGAGGCCAAGCTTATTCTGGGATCCTTGTATTTGAGCTATCTCTATTTGCCCCCAAAACTGAAGTCCTGCTTCAAGCACTGCGCTATCTATCCGAATCATGCTATCTCGCCAAGTTATCTAAAGTATTCGTGGATGGCTTATGATCTGGTAAAGGATTGGAAAGAAGCTACCGAATGTCTCGGAGAATTAGAATCGAGGTCATTCCTTGAATCTCCAATATTAATAGATTTTGGTATGATGGTCATGCATGACCATATCTATGATTTAGCTCAATTTGTTCTCCAGGAAAAGCGTCGAGATTTAGATGATGATGGTACATCCGCAGAATCTCCTATTGAATTAGACTTTTCTGATTGTCGACATGCTTTTCTTAATCTTCGCTGTATCTACGGTGCCGCCGTCAGTATAAGTATAACACACTCCAATTTACGCACATTAGAAATTGCAAGCAGGCCGTGGTGGCCTTGTCAGTTAAGTGTGCACTTGTCTCGGGGACAGTGTGTTCGTGAATTAAATATGGATCTATGTAATTCTGTGGAATTAACAAGCGACGACGGATGCCGAAATTACTTCAAATGCCTTCGTATCCTTGCTATTGGTAGATCATGGAGCCATATCCCAAGATGGGTTTGTCACCTATATAATCTGAGATATCTGCAGTTAATTGGGTTCAAAAATGAGTACCTGCCGGATGATGTTTGTGATTTAGTGAACTTACGATGGCTAAATCTCGAGTGCTCTAGAATTAAATATTTGCCAGAATCAATATCCAGGCTCGTTAATTTACAGGAATTGAACTTACATGGATGTCAGAGTCTTAAAGAGCTACCGAAAAGCATAATCAGTCTCACCAAATTGACAGATCTTAATTTGCACGGCACTCGTGTTTCTTTCATGCCCAAGGGATTTGGAGCTCTGACTAAGCTTCAAAATCTAACATATTTTATCGTAGATTCTACACAAGCCGGGTTAGCTGAACTGAAGAACTTGAAACATCTTCAAGGTGCCATCCTCATAGACAATCTCTGTGAAGTAGTGAACGAAGAGGATGCGGCTCAAGCAGAAATGGCTAGTAAGAAGGGTCTCCGTGAACTGCATCTTCGATGGCATAAAAATGCCCTCTTTAAGGACGATGATCTCCTTGGCGTCCGGACATTTGATGGGCGACTTCTACGTGGGAAGTTTCGTAAAAAAGGAAACGAAGAGGAAATTGCCCATCATGAAGAACGGGTTTTTGAGCAGTTAAGACCTCATCACAATATAGAAGAAATAGCTATCTATAAATACATGGGATTCAAACTTCCATCCTGGATGGGGGATGTATACTTCACTAAATTAACATCAATTATGCTTGGCGGGATCCATTATTGTGCATCACTGTCACCCATCGACCAACTACTTTCTTTGTCGAAGCTTACATTACGTTCTATGGATAGCTTGAAAGAATTGATTCCAAACCAAAGTATTGAACCTGTTGATATTAACATCATGGATCCAACAACAGAGAAACGACTCTGCTTCCCAAAGCTCAGGTCGCTTTATATTGATGACTGCAACAGCTTAGAGTTGCTTCCGCTTTCCAAATTCGCTTCTCTCGAATATGTCAATGTTCATGGATGTGAGAATTTTAAGCAGATGGAGCCTCCCTATGACATCCCATGCCCCCTCAGGCGCGTTGAAATCTATCGATGTCCCAAGTTGCATTTCTCACCGGATCCTCGCTTTCCGCAACCATCGTGGAAACTTGATATTCGATGACATGGCAACTTAATTGGAAGAAGATTAAATTATGCTCCAACTAGTGGCGTTCAGGTAACTTATTTATCAACTACTAATCCTCTTTTATGTTTTTTGTTAGCTCTTTGTTGGTTAAAAATCCTTTTTAATATAAACTATTTCTCAGACAGTAAATATTTCTCTAAATTTCAGGGTCGTCTGAACGTTAAAATACGGTAAAATCAAGATATATTAATCTACTTGGAGGTGACTAATATACGTATGCAGCCGTATATAATAATGCAGAAATATTTTGCACATGACTCTGCTCGATTTTCCTCAATTAGGATATTACTAATGCATGGCCTGTGACACGGATTACATAGTTGTATTGATGATATAGGTGATTAAACATAGCTCGGAAGTTCCATATCATAGCCATAGGAAGTGATATTTATTTTCATTTAAGGAGCTTTGTGACATGGAAATTGACTATACCTAAAATGTTTCGTAACATGTTAAAGAATATGAAACAAAACTCTACAAAAATGGTGCATACATTGCAAGAAAAATGACCTTTGACAACGAAAAAGTTGAATATCCATTGCCATGTATTCTGATGTTAAATATATAACAATGGGTATTATTCATTGCAAAGTTACACAATTAATGTCATATTCATTGCTAAAGTTCCATATAGTGACGATTTTTTTTATTTTTTTTGTTAAAAAAGTGTACTACATATTGCTAATTTACGATGATTAGAAGAGAAAGTCAATGGATAATTGATGCCATAAGATTTGGTGCTAGTGGCATTGCATGCATAACAACAACTATGATATTCATTGTGCATCTAAAGAATCAATTAACAAATAATATTTCTTGTTACAATTCACGGTGGAAGCTCACTACAAAGAAATGGGACTATAGTGAAGCTTTTTTCAAAATTCGCTAGTAAATCATACATGGTTAAACATACAAAGACGATATTATTCATTGCAAGATAATTTTTTACACTTGAAATTAGTGATGAATATCATATCCATTTGCTATATCATTAGTGATGGTTCACATAGCAATGCCACCCATTTCTATTTTTTCAAAATCATTGCAAATTGTCGCTAAATTTTGTATTAGAAACTTAGCAATGATTAGTTAAAATATTGAGATTTAACAACAGATAAACATTGTTATATAGATAGTCGCTAATAATATAATGATGAATATGCATTTGTCACCAAATTCAAGTATAAAAAATCATTTTATAATGAATAATATCATTATTATATATTAACAACGATTGATTTAGTGAGGGATTTAAAAAAGTGTCAGTATAACCTCATTTTGTTATAGGGAAGATATGATAATGATCATTAAATAATCTGTTGTCATATGTTAATTTTGTTTTTGTGACAACGAGCTCTTGTATTTGATCCATTTGCACTAAGTTTTACCTATCAAGCAAATGATTTTCATTAGAACAAATCATCGAATGGGAATCTGGTATGTTATCTTCATTTATTTCTAAAATTTCTAGTTATATCATTGGGGTAACATGGATTGTGAAAGAAGTTGGTAACTTGTTAGAGGACTAACATTTTAGGAACACTCTTATGATACATTCGATTCAGGAATAACATGAATAAGAGTGAGGAATAAGCTGCAATAAGACACTATTCCTATTAGGTTGAAAGGGTAGAAACATGGTGGAATAAGGTAAATAAGGTGGAATAAGATATGAATAATGGTCGAGAGAGATGTGTGAGGGAGAATAGCTGTAGAGGAAGAAGATGGGAGGGATGGGAAGGGGAAGAGCGCCTTTGTTCTTGAGGATAATTCCCAAATGAACACCTTAAATTTCGTACTACCAATCCCAAGTCATTAATATACTTCAGGTACCAGCATGTCCTTTTTTCATAATAGTAATAATAATATAGGAAAATATCAAAGAGCAACATTTTGTTAGAGCAAACTTACATGCAAGAATAGATATGTCCAAAATTTTACTACAGAGTATTATTACATAGAAATTGACGGGAGACGGGGAATAAGATGTGTCGCCAATCCCTTTTGAATGGCAAATTCAATCCTTCGAAATACAACATTCATAGACTTAAGAACCATAACATTACTATGCATGATTTTCTGAATCCTCTTATGGAGCTCCACTACTTCACCTGCCAAGAACTCAAATGTATCAAAACCAAAGGGGATGAATACATGTTGATTGTCAATGCAAGCCTTCTCATACTTAGCCACTTTAGCTAAGGCAGCTTTTTATGCAGCGTATCCCGCAACAAAATCATTCTTTGTTGGACCCACCAATGGAGAAACTCTAGTCAAATCAACACATGCATGCTTTCCTCCAACCCATCCAAATATTAAAACATCTGTCGGTCTAAGTGTCGATCTCCCCTCTTGTGGATCGGTTAAAAAAAATCATCGATGCTTCTTTTTTTGAAGCAATCCCCGCATGTTTGAGTACATAAAAAAGAACATCCCTGACAAGATCATGTCTATATTTAAAATCTGGAAGTTCACGATAATCAACGGCATGCTCCCCAAAAGCATCTAAATAGGATTTGTGGCAAACTGGACAAGCCTCATCTGGTGGGAATAGAGGAATCATGAGGCGGTACTTGAGAATACTACGATATTCAATGGGTGATATATGCATTCCAAGCCCCTCAATAGGAATGGCAAAAAGAAAATATTGGGCATGTTCAGCTTGTAAACATCACAAAAATTGCTTTTTATCTAGAAGTCATGTCAAACTTAGCTTCCATATCTTTTACGATTTAGCTAAAAAAGAACTCTTCAAAGCATTCAGGCTTTAGGAGGGATGTATCCTTACTAGCAAAATATGTAACATCAAGAGATGGGAGTGCAGTACGTAGGCCTTCCAAAGCATTAAGAAAATCAGAATCCATACCATGTATCCCGTTGTCTCGTAGCATGTGGTCTTGGAGCATCCAAGATTGAACTCTGGAGGCTACAAAAGTATATGAAGAAGCTCAATAGCCGAGTAAAGACCTAAACCACCAAGTCTGATGAGTAGCAACGCCACTCTCCATTGAAAGTCACCAAAGAAAGGACCTCCACAAACCACAATATCCTCAATAGCTCCGCGCAACCCTTTTTCGAACCATGTAGCGGCATGTTCCATGTATGCGGGTTGGCAAGTCCGTAAGCTGAACATAAACTTGGTAGTACCCATACAAGATCGTAATAGAAGTAGCTCACTTTGTGGATCATCCAACTGAGGAAGTAAATGCATTAAGTCAACAACTTTGGTAGCCCTCATCATATCCAAATCTTCAATAAAGTCTTTATCCCCACTCACAGCTCCTCCAAGCAACTTCACACCTAGCACCGGCCTCCCAATATCCAAGGGAAACACCCTTTACAGATCTTCTGACCATCACATGAAGTCTAGAAAAGCTCTATTTTTTCTATATTTAGAATAAGCCCCATCTCTGGACCCTTGCATTGAATAATGTCAAGTGCCTTGGCCACCTCTAAAGTGTCCCCCAATGATTTTCCCATAATCAAGATACCAAGCATGGAGTATGAGTTTACAATTGTCTCTGATCTTATGAATAAGTGGGTGCAATGCCAGAGAAAAAAGAAGGGGGCCTAAAGGGTCACCTTGCTGCACCCTTGTTGATGACCGCAAATAATTATCTCCAATATATAATGTGGTGGCTTATGCATAAATAAATTCCACCCATGAAGAAATAGAGGGGTATATCCTCCTAACTTCACTAAGCATCAGAGATCTATCTACCAAGTTGAAAGCATTAGAGAAATCCACCCTAACCATAGAGAGAAACAAGTCCCCGTGAAGCTTGCTTAAAAGACGATTGGTGCTGTGTAAGATTACTTCCACTCCTCCAGATACACCAACTCTAAATTGAAAGTCGTTGAGATATTTAGACGTCTTCTTGCCAATACCTGTCATAGCAACTTTGGATACAAGGCACCTCCAGATAGTGCCTACATCAATAGGATGTATGCCGTTGTCCGGTTTGAGCAGTGGAGTGAGAGGTGCAGAGGCTACAAGCTCAACTAGACTCAAGGAACATCTCCCAGTAAGCCACAAATTAACTACCAAGAAAATAGCATGTAAGAGATCCTTAGAAACCCCTGATCCCTCCGCACATATGGCATCTAAAATATGTTGAGCTCTCAAGCCATCTCTTCCATAAGATGTCCCTTTAGGAAAGGATTTGATAGCTCGCAAAATAACATCAGCATCAGCAGTAAGAAGAGTCTCTGAAAGCAAGATGTATGGTATGACAGGAGGCAGCTTATAAGGATGTTTAGTCTCTAAGGCCTTCAAGGTATCTTCATTATAAGTAGCCACTCCTGAAGAGCATAAAACATTTATGGTTGCAGTAAAGTGTCCATCTGACACTTTGCGAAGAAAGTGTCTGATATTAGAGCTTTGATACTTATTCTCCTCCAAAGATTTATTCTAACTAAGATCTGAAATCCTTGAAACATCCCCTTTCAAAAAATCACCCACCCAATTGGTGAAGCCATTTGTACTGCCCCACTTAGTGAGTGATCTCAAAATAAGTTGTTGTAGCAAGGACCTTCTATTACCAGATCTTTTATCCCTCATGTTCATGGGTCGAAAAACCTGTAGGGTGCAACAAGGAAGAAGCAACAATGTCTCCCAAGCTTGTAAGAAGCCTGGCCCAGCGATAACTTGATGTAGAGCTGCTTTCAAAGAATGAGAGAAAGCGAGACAACAACTTGGAGGAATTCTCTTAACGGTAGTGACTGAATGCTTCAAGATATAATCAAGGAGCGTAGCATCAATAATCACCCCCATCTTTGACAACATGCACAACAGGTGCAACATGTAGGATGGTTTCAGGATGCCGATAATGTGTCCTTGGACCACCCCTGCATCATTTGTGGCACGAACAAGACCATCGTCGTGATGGCAGGCACAACATAGCTTGTATCTTCATGCACCTTCCGTGCAACCATTGATCCAGAACCCTCAAGGTCCTTTCTACGGCAAGAAATAGATCAAGATCACCCGTGATTGCGTCCCGCAAAATAGACGCCCGATCATCACTGGAAAGATGCACCCTCTTAATATGATAGATTAAACGTGTACTCCCTTTGCTCCCTCCCCTTCCATTTGAACAACATTGGAAGTTCCAAAAAGGACATATCACTCCGCCTGGATGATGGGATGCATATGAAATCTCTGTAGACAAAGACTGCGATAACCCATGATGGAGAGGTGCGAGCACAAGGTAAAGGAGGAATATTTCCTTCTAGCAAGTCAGGTAAAGTAGAGACCATCCCAACGGGTGGACGAGACATCTTCCAAGACGGCGAGATCAGAGAAGGGATGGGTATGCTGGGAGCAGGACCTGAGGGCCTAGCGTAAGAGCAAACGCCGAGAGCCGGCTGCGACGCTGGTAGGGGCACTGCAGAGCAGTTGGTAGGGGTTAGGGCGCTGCCAGGGTGTGTGGGGATCGGGGCTGGGGCTGGGGTCGGGGCTGGGGCCGTCGTTGGGGATGAGGTGGGTCGAGGCTGGCTGGTGGGGCTGGGACTTGGGCAGGCGGGTCGGGACGAGAGCTGGCAAGGGCTGGGGCGGGTCGAGGTCAGTGTCGAGGTCGGTGACGCTGGGGCGGGGCGGGTGGAGGTCGGGGCACCTTAACTAACAATTCATATGTGACATAAGAATATACGTATTTATCATGATTTTGGAATCCTAAAACACTCCAATGGACAAGGATAATAAGGATATTTCATCCTTACTTTTGGTTGCTAGTCCTGTAGTTTTTATGCATGCCATATTGTCATAACATCGTTGAGTTTCCTCAAACGGAAACAAATTAGGATATGCTTTAGTATAATATTGATTCATACTTATTCACTACACTGGGTTTTGTCTCTTTTTTGCAGTAATAGGCAGTTTTTCTTACGCAAATTCTTCAAACATAATCTTTTTAGAGTTGTAAGTTGTCATCCTATTACAAGAATGAT
Organism: Ottelia alismoides; assembly: GCA_037367405.1. Taxonomy (NCBI): domain Eukaryota; kingdom Viridiplantae; phylum Streptophyta; class Magnoliopsida; order Alismatales; family Hydrocharitaceae; genus Ottelia; species Ottelia alismoides. The sequence continues at coordinate 110,971 of JAZKJV010008804.1, forward strand.
GACCTTCATGAATATTGAGAAGAGGACATAAATAAGAGATTTGAATATCGTAAAGTCTGTTTTCATGGTAGAGACGTTATACAATCATGGGTAGACATTTTGAGGGCATATAGATTACTGGAAAGCTCTATATAAAGGTGTTCTTCATTTGATGAAAGATACATAAGAACAAACATTGAGTAAGTCCTGTGAGTCCCAAAAAATTCTCATCCGAATTTTTGTTCATCGTAAACACCAATGTAGTCTTGTCTATCTTCCGATAGATCTTGCAGATTCCAACATTAGCATCCTCAAAAGAAAAGCGTACCAAATTCATCTCCATGTTTTAACCGTTGGACAAGTCAACATAGTCATCTGTTTTTGCAGGTACATAAGCGGAAGATGAAGATATGTATGCTAAAGAAAAAACATTAGTGTCGCTCCATTATTTATCTGAATAAGTAAGCAGACTCGTTGATGGATATATATGTATGATATTTATCCAGATTGATCATCATCTTGCTTAGTATTTGGAGCCGCAATTGCTGCCCACTCTGAGGGTTCTCCGTCGACTCATATATCTGGTTGTGCACATTAAACCTCTCAAAATAAACATCATCTCGCTTGTTTGGTAACCTCTCAAAATAAACATCATCTCGCTTGTTTGGTTGCTGTGGAACCAATTATATGGATTGTGTGTAGCTTTATCTATGTTGGACATGTAAAGTTGCTTTTATCAGATTGTGTATTTTATACTATTGATCGTTGATCACAATGCTACTACTCGGACAGTATCAACTATGGTAATTGGCATGAACTGTGTTTTTTTACAACTATTCTCGTCTTCAAAGCTGAGGATCCTGAATTATTCCAGTAGTTGCTTTTGGAATGGAATTTTCTCCTGAGATGGCTTTTGCGTGATTAACGTCTTGCTATCTCAATTAGTGCTTTCATTCATAGTCTGATTCTGGATAGTGATTAGATCACGTGCAGCGGAATGCTCATTCTACTGCGCAAGAGATAAACAGAACTTCAACAGCATAGAACTTTGTTCATCGAGCATTACATCACAACAGAAAACAAAAGGTGCTTGGATATGCAAAATTGCAAGGTTGGAAAAAAAACAGGGAAGATCTGTTTGCGGTACGAGAGATTGTGATGAATGGATAAGATGGAAAAAAACAAGGAAGATCTTGTTTATCTTTGATTGCTCCCTGAGAGCAGGAGCATCATCCGTGATGGCGCTGAGAGAGGAAGGTGTTCGAGCACGATCCGTCATCGCCTCTACTCGAATACTGGTTGGTGGAAATGAACCACTGGATTCATATGTAGATGCACAATCGGCCACTACCACAAAAGTATTTGAAAAATAAGAAAGACCACAATACAACCGGAGAAAAAATCACTAAAAAAGAATGAGCATAGCTTTCTTTTTACCCTCTTTCTCTAATGTGTCTCCCTTTCCCTCTTCCTCTCTCGCTCTCCTCTTCTCTCTACCTAGAGGATACATTGTTATCGTGGTATGGAAGTCAAACCTCACACCCCCTCTATATATTTTCCACTTGCATACCTATAGTCTTACTTCTTTCAGAACTACACATAAAATACAACTCTATTACTAATAGGATTACAGATCCAATTCCTTTAAGATTCTCAATCCGAGTATGACCTTAATCCTGATAGAAGAGTAGGTGCTTGTGGAAATCGTTCATCAGCGTGTTTGTGTGTGTCTCGCCATGGCATCCAGCTTTAGCAAGACGAGAAGGAGGGAGAGTGATTCTTCTCATTTGGAAATCCGGATGTAACAATGTGCAAGAAAACCCAATGCGATAATAGTTGTTGATGATGGCAGGGGTGTGACCAGATTTCGAGAGGGTCGTGTACACGATGAAGGGGAGGACAGAGAATGATGGCTGGAGACATCATGCTCCTCATGGCGTCATTGCGGTTGAATGTTATCTTACAGTTGTTAGAGGCGTCAGCATTGCCGACTTCAATGGTGGAACCACCAATGAAGGGAGAGGCAGAAGCGAGTCACCAAGGAATATACAAGTATGGTCAAATCTAATTCATAAACTATCGTTTAAATGACCACATAATTTTTTAAAATTTATTAACCTTCGTTATAAATTTGAATTCAAGGATTAGTCAATGCCCAACTTTCTTTTGTTTTATTTAAACTGTGAAATACAGGTCGGGGAACTTCAAATTGGAATTGAGGAAGTCCTTTGTCGACCATAAGTTTGATTTTTCATTCGTCTTCAACCGTGATTACTCAAATGTACGCGTAGATGACGGAATAGTGTAGAATGTAAGAAAACCATAGTCCTGTATATGAAACATGAAGCTCATTTTACCTGAAGATGTTGGCAGGTAATAGATGATTGTTCAATTGACAGATCGGGAAACCTAGTGTCCGATCTTGGGAGGGTCTGCGGTGCCCAACAAGTCGGATCTGAAAATCGTTGTATCGGTCACTCTCTCGGCTCTCGATACCCAATCAATCAACTAAGACAATAATCAACCTACAATATATGATAACAATGAATAAAAGATGCGGGTAAAATTTATTATATCCTACATAAAGATGTACAGTGACAAGTAGTAGGGTCGAACCACTAAGAGCAAATACGTGGATAGGTTAATTATTATTGATTATAAATAAATTATAATAATTGTTTTTGTATTTTTCACTTTTTATTTTTGAGGATTATTAATTATTTTTATTTTTTATGTATTTTTTGATATTATATTTTTAAATGTTTTAAAAAAATTATTTTTTTTTATTTTCTATTTTATTTTTCTGATTTTTAATTTCTTTTTTAAAGTTATAATATATGTACATATTTCTATATATAGTAATAATGATGTTATTATGTATACTATAAGTAATATATAAGATATATATAATAAGTGATTGGGGAGCCTACACCCATGTGAAGGTAACTTTCATACGCCTACCCCTTTTCTCCTCATTTTTTTAGAATTTTTTAGAAGTTTCAAAATGAGTTGAAATTTGAATGACGTGATGGTGATAAATTGTGATCTAAATTCTCTAAGGATTCAATTCAAAAAAATAAAAAAATTTGAGGGAAAAAGAATTGGGTGTAGGAAAGTTACCTACACATGGGTGTAGGCTCCATTTTTCCATATAATAAATATGTAATATATATGTGCATATATATAAGAATATTCCGTTTAATTTTTTAAAGGTTTTAATATATGTTAGATGTTTATGAATAATAGTACTATTGATATGTATATAGCTATATATGGTATATATAGGACTTTAAATTTTAAATATAGTTATATATAGTCAAAATTTATTAAAAAAATGTTTTTTATATTTTTTAAATTTCTTATTTTGTGAATTTTTATGTAATTTTTGTTAATTTTTATTTATTTTCAATATGTTAAATATAGCAAAACATAGATATATTAAATAGGTCAAATTGTTTTGGGTTTTAAAATAGATAATGAGTTTAAATTATCCAAAATTATTTTTTATTATAATATATAATATAAAAAATAATAAATAGAAAAAATATTTTTGGATTTTATAGGATTTTTGTGCTTTTTTATTTTAAAGTTTTTTTTGTGATTTTTCGTCTGGAGGTATAATATAAAGTATTATACATTATTTTTTTTGGAATTTTCTAAGTAGGTTTTATATTTTTTGTATTTTTCTAAACAAACATGGAATATATAGCTCCTATATGATTTTTAATAAATGGAAGATGCATTAAATACCTAAAATATTAGAACGTACATGATCATCAAGTAAAGCATCTACAACGTTTTTTCATAGATTTATCAAGCATAGGAGCTAATTAAGAAAAATAGAAATGCACATAAATAATTACAAAATTATTTATCAAGCTTGGATAGGGCTATTTTACAATATTAAATAAAAGCAGGGAATTATGTGCAAAATACCCAAAATATTACATGTATTTACAAAATTAATATGCTAAATAGAAATATAGGAAACAAGGAGGGCTTCCTTGCAATTTTCACTGCCTTATATGGGTCATCACGTGAGGTGAGCTGGCTTCAACCTTTATGCAATAACCAATAAGTTCAAGGGGTCAGTTGCAATTTCTACAATAACTTTACACTTAACTTAATATTTACATGAACGAATGATAAATATAAACAAAAATAGGGGCTACTTAAATGTTTACCCCTCAAAGGCACGAACCGGGTCGTTCTTCATGCACCACGCGATCTGATCTAACGGTAAAGGAGGTGCACCGCTTCGGCTGAAATGGAGGACCCATATTAGATCTGGGTCCAGATCTTGATCAGATGGTGTTCAAGGATCCTAGAGGAACATCCCAAGAACACAACTGGGGTGAGTTTTGATCGTCAAGTTCTTCGTTCTCCGACCACCAAATGCATCACTGACGATTGCTTTAGCTTCCTAGGGCTCTCACACACTTGCAAGATGGTTCAAAGTAGTCCCGGCCCCATCGGAGGGATCCTGGAGAGTTTTGAACTTCGAGCTTCTGACTTGAGTGTTGATGTGTCGCCAGGGGGCTCCTCAAGTGTTTCCTCCTATACAAAAAGATCAAGGGGACGAGGCTTATCTCCTCGTTCCATTATCGAAGTTGTTGTGCATGTGAGGAAAGGGATGGGAAAGCTCCGACGAAGGCAAAAGAGAGGAATTCAGGTCGTTCTTCTCATGGAGTCAAGGGGAAACTGATGGTATTTGATGGGGAAAGCGATAAGAATCGAGATGTGGTGAAAATGGAGTGAGTAACATGCGGAATACATGTGAATTTGAGGCTGGAGTTGAAAGCTCCAACGATTTTAAATCCTAAAATTACCCTAACTAAGAACCTAATGGTCGAAATTAAACATTACCCTATGCTATAAGAATTGTAATCTAATTATAAATGTAAGAGAAGAGCTCGTACCTGCTCGAAGAACATGGAGCATAGAAGCTCGCTGGCGATGCTCCGGTAAACTGGATTGTCTTCATCCAACCTTATCCTCAACTTGATTTAGAGAGCAACACCTCCCTATTAGTAAGGGGCTCGATCTTTGATGAATCTTGGGGTTACAAGGAGTAAAAAGGGTTGAAAAGGTTAAAAGAGGTGGAGGGTAGAGTTTTATAAATAGGGTGTGGGTAGGTGAAAATCATAGGAGTGTGCTCGGTTCGCCAAGAATCTGGTCGATCAGAGGTATGGGTGAGGTCCTGGAAGGTGAGGGGAATAATATTGGTGAATAATTCGAGGATCCTCGAGCAGCGATTCACCTCCAATAATTGGAGAAAGATGGGGTATAAAGGGGACAGATAGGTCGGGCAGCGGGGATGTATAGTTGACTGGGAGGTCAATGAAAGAAAAGATCAGGTTGATCCACATGGACCAACCAAATAATTCCATGCGGAAATCCATGATAACTTCGAAAACAAATAATATATTAATTTATTAAATAAAAGTTAAAACATGAAAAATGATTGATATTTTATGTACTCATTTAGAGTATCTTATTTATTTTTAAAAGTTAATTTATTATATATTAATATATACATGTATGTACATGTATATATACATGTATTTGATGTATTTTTATTTTCATTTTGTATTTCATTTTCTATTCTGATATTTACATATTTTATATATTTACATCTTATTTAATTACATATTTACATATTTTTATTGTATTTTTTATTTTGTTTATTTATTTAAATAATTAGGTACATAAATTATATATGTATAGTTTACCTATGTATTATAATACATTAATATTTTAATGAATTTTTAATGGTTTTTTTTATTTTTATTATTTGTGCGTGTTTTGAATAATAGTTACAAATATTTAAAAATATAAGAACGTTAAAAATATAAAGAATAAATATAATGAATATTATACATGTATGCAGTACAATACGAACCCAAAAGCCAACTTTTGCATCTCAACTCCAAGTTAAATGAAGTCGCATTCATTAAATAGATAATTTAATTTTATGAACAATAAAGGTGAGCTTGGTCAATTTTGAATCTCTATGGTGGAGATACAAGTCTGAGAAGCTTTCTTTGTGGCTTTTTGTTTTGTGTGTCCTAGGTGCACTATGTATTATTTTAATGTGAAATCAATTTAGCATTTTTTTCTTTATATTTTTATGTAGAATATTCATGTTCAAAAGGTATAGAAATAGAAAAATAAAATAGGTCCCAAAATGTATTTATTGATGAATCAAAATTAGGGTTTATTACAGTTTCTTTGCCATCTCTTCCTGCTTTATTCCTTGTCTACCAAGTCATCATGATGACTGGGTGTCAGGGTCTAGGGTCACTTAGTGTCTTTGACATTTCATTCTCTTTCTTTTATTCCTGTATTCATTTTCTGGAATTAAATACATGTATTTATACAGTATATATGTATCAATTATTGTGTGTTATTTTGTACAAATTAATGCTATATACATGCAATTAGCTAGGGATTTAAGGTCAAAATGAAAGAATAAAGGTGATGAAATGGAGATTCATCACCCCCTATACTAGTCATTGCTAGTCCCTAGCAAACGCTTATGCTAATAAGTGTAGAAAAAAGAAAATAAAGAAAAGAAAAAAAAGAACTAGTGATAATTTTAACTTTCAAACCTTCTTCATAAAATCAAAGTTTAGAGCATAATCAGACCTTTGAATTTTTAGTTTGTTCGAAACCTTATTGGCAACCAAATTTAAAACTCAATAGCCTTTGAAAGCCACAAAACCCTGCTCAAGTCTCCTCAAAAGCCAAGTCAGAATAAGTATACTCATACACAAATCCTTTATGACTATGAATTTTACTTGTACATTGTAGGTGATATGTTGCTCTCCTTAGTTGAAATGTAAAAAAGACTGACTACTCTATTATCGTGTCCCTAATTCCCCAATCTAGCAACTCTTTCCTCGATGAGTGAGGTATTCCCTTCTAAGTTCAAGTGCAACCGAGTCAAGAAGAGGGGTGGAGAAGAGAATGGATGGTAGCTAGTGTAGCTACCTATATTGGAATGCTTGACCACTATAGTCAAGTCATCTAGTTGCATATTCACGTGAATCTAACTTTGAAGAACAAGCTTGCTTATTGAATAATTGACTCTGGCAGGAATTTATTTTTCTTTGATTATTACATGTCTAACTTTTTGGAGTATTTATTGCATTTTTAACACTATTTACAACAACATAACAAGGAATTTTGCCACTTGAGCCATTAGATATCCCTCTTTCGAAGCATTATTGTAACCTATAACGACTTATCTTCGGACCTCGTCATTACTGGACTGAGTTTGGGGTACTAGCCACTTATAGTGACTACGTATGTTTCCATTCACGTGCATCTCATGCTTACAAATCCAACCCCCTCACCACTCCAACTAAGTAGAGCTAAGTGTAAGGTGCATGTGTCCAAGTTAGGTCATTATCGACAAGAGTTGTGTGTGTGTGTGTGTGTCTTGAAATATTCTTCTAGGCAGTCAAGATGATATTGAACCAAGTCTTCTGGTCCCAAAGAATTAAATCTAGTAGACTTGAAGAGCCTCGATTCTAGTTTCTATAAGGTTCATGTGATTAAGTGGATTAAGGTCCAACCAAGCTCCAATCTTCAGATTTTATTTCAGACTAGTTCAATTGTCTCACCATTCCGAAAAATGCTTATGTACATGTAGGCACAAGAAAAGAAAATATTTTTATGAGATAATTTTCTGATTTTGATTTTTTAAAAAAATTGCAAAATTTTATATAGTTTTTGAAAACATTTTACAATTTTTTATGGATTTTGATATTTTGCAAAAAAAATTAGGGATTTTGTGAAAGAAAAATAGTTATTGAAAGAATTATGTGCAAATATATTTACATGGGAGTATGTGCTTATTTACAATGGTGTAGATTTAGCACTTGGAATTGTACGAGTTACATTAGTTATTATTTACAGCTTTTATACACGGGTCATATATATATATATGTTATAAAGAATTTTACTGGAGTTGTCATAATTATTTATAAGGTTTTCAAAACAATTTGAAAATATATTTATAAGTATTTTGAAAACTTATTTTTGTAAATCATTTTTTTACAAACTTCTACAAAATTTGAAAATCATTTTGCAAAAAGATTTTTCAAACAGTATATATAGATTTTTCAAAATATTTTTACAACTATTTTCTAAATTATTTGCAAAATAAATTTTAAAATATTTTATTCAAATAAATAAAACAAATTTTTGTAAATAAAAAGTTTTTACAAAGGTTTGAAAAACATTTTGCAAAGTTTTTCCAAATAAGCTTTCAGAAGATTTTTCAAAATATTTTTCAGAATAGTCTACAAAATATTTTTAAAATAATTTATTAATTAGTGTATACAAAGAATTTTGAATCAATTTTTACAAGTTTATACATGTGTATTCTTTATAGTCAATTAATAATATACTCTTACCTATATAGCATATTGGTCATATTATTGTAAATATGAAAGTGCAAGTTATGGTTAAAGTATATGAAACGTATATATGAGCCCTCATATTTAGCTTTAGCTATGTCCTCATAGGTCAAAGAGAAAAAAGAAGACATAAATTGGGCTGACTATTGGAAATCTTATACTGCAAAACTAAATAGAGAATGAGAAGTCAATCATCCCCCTTATACTTAGGATCAATTAATTCTAAGTATAACAGACTGTATACAAAATAGAGATTTGGAATTTGTGAAATCAATGTGCTCAACCTATCCCCCTATACGTAGGGTAAAAATATCCTACGTATAAGCATAATATCAATAAGTTAGGGGACATGCAAGAGAATAAATAAAGAATAACCTGAATATACTCACCTTCTACACTTGGGATGAAGCATATCCTAAGTATAGCACATATGAATGGCATGAGTGGACTACGAAATAATGAAAGAATTTGAACTGAAAAGAAGAAAATAAGGAAAATAAGAAAATAAGAAGATCAATCAAAAATATTGTTAGAGGCATTGTCCGACTCGGTTGTTGTTGTAGTGGCGTCTTCATAAAATGCCACTTAGATTGAATGGACAATGGCGAGGAATGTGTCATGCTCTAAATACGGCTTCAGCAACTAACCAGTTGATGAGGAACGGTTGTGCGTCAGACGATAATTCTGATAGCAAGATGCTTCCATTGTCATGTAAAGTTTTGACTATTAAGGACCATGACCATTTATTTTTAATTTACCTGGGAAAATCATCAAATTCACATCAAACAAACACACTTTATATCCAGATTCAAAGGTCTTATGTCTGATGTGTTGGTCGTGCCAACATATGACATTATCTTTATACATCAGGTTGTTGTCGTACGCGCAGTTTCGGAATTCCAAGAGCTTGTCCAGATCTATCATTCTTTTCTCACTACATTTTTGTGAGTCGAGGTTACAGATATTCACTGCCCAAAGAGATTTGTGAATGAGTTCAATGGACAGATGACAAAGATTTTGCATACACAAGATGTTAGGGAGACATGCCTAAAGAAGACTTGTAGATTGTTATGTATGCCCAGAGAACGAGCACTACAAAAAATACGCGATTGACGTGCATGCACTCACTTGCACTTGGCGAGCACATGTGATTGCCCATCTGTAGCCGAGCACTTGGGTTAAACATGTGCTCGCTTGAGCTAGTTGCCAATTTGTATTTTGATGTGCGACTCTAGTGTGCATTTGTTAATATTTGGGTGAGAACGTGCGTTACACAAGTGATCGCCCATTTGAAATTCAAGAAGCGGCTCGGGTGGGCGCATGTCATTAAGCTGGCGAGCACGTACGAAGCCCTGGGAAAGCAAGTAAGTGTGCTCACCCGCATATGTAAATAGAACGTCACCGGGCCTCCTCTTCCTCATTCTACCCGAGTTTCTCTTCGCAACTATCACTTTGGAGATCCTTGCTCCACCCTCCTTACCTCCAGCGACCCATGTTGGGTCTCAATCACACACAATTCTTTCGTTAGGTATAGTTCTTCATCCTTTCTCTCGTTTTTTCTTATTACTTCATTATTTTTAATTCTTGTTTTGATGGTTTAGGGTTTTCATATTGTTGATAGTTTGATTGTTATTTTCTATACTCCTAGTGCCTAAACTTGTTGTTTATGTTATATACGACTTGGTTATTATATAGTTGAGGTTATGTTTGACTATGGTTGTCTAATATAGATGGAAATTCGTATGCATGCCAGGTGTTTGCTGAAATGCCACAACCAGTAACATGACTAAATTTCTATAATAAATTAGAATATTGAATTTATAATATCACTAGTTTCATTAGAATTATTCACATCTCAATTAGAATTTTAGATTGCTACTAGAAGTGGTACAAAGGAGAAAACTAGATTAATGAAGATATGAGAGAGGGAAAGAAGAAATACATGGGAAGGTGTTATGGGATGTATTGATGGCATTGAACTAGAATTTGGAGTAGGGATAGAAATAACTCATCTAAAAGAGGGGATGAGAGGTACAAAGTTTGTTAGAAGTAAGAAGACAAGGGGATGAGCCTCATACCAATGTTAGAAGAAAATAATGAATAGAAGGACTTCTTAGGAAAGGGAGGAAGCCAGTCCTAGCTTCGACAACTGTATGTGGCGGAAGGTGATAGATCATGATGGAAATTGAGCGACAAAAAGGAGAGAATGATGAATATGATTATCGATGTACGAAAATCATGAATTGATTGGAGAAATGATAGGGTAAACATGGAGACGAGGATGACGAACATAGATAGAAAATCGTAAGGATATTATGGGAGAACCTAACTAGGAATCGATGGAGGGATTCTCATGAGGGTAGAGATCGACGATTTTTTATGCTCGTGGCCTCGACTCGACGATGATGGTGGAGAATAAGGATTTTCTTAGATCGGAGCAATGACGAATATGATGGAAACTAGAAAAAACATGTGTATAGATATGAATTTCATTCTAGGTGTACATATGACCAAAATAATGGCAAGGCCATGTGCGTTGTTTGACAAACATCAATAGTTATTTTGTGATAATTTTATTATCATATTAAATTCTAGTTAATGTGGCAAAGTATATCACATTAACTTTTAGTTAGGTAGATAATAAGGCTAAAACATTAACTTATTATTAAATCACATGAAATATTCACACAGTGCGTCCCTCCACACCGGATGGTGTATCTCTTCACACTGTGAGGTGTGTGCAACACATCGAAGGATTTCATCACCTCTAATTATTTTATATTTTGAAAATTTTGCATAGTACTATTGGAATCACTTCGGGATGACATATCATGTTCCAATGGTTGTGGAGTTTGATGTGTGCAAGTGTACGAATTTTTCTATAGGTATATTTTTAATAAAATATCACTTAAGCATTTAATTAGGCACTAGTTTATGATCATGTGTGTCCATATCCCCATCATTATCTAGTCAAATATACGTAAATACCTGATCAACATAAATGCATGAATATTTTAAGATCATTTCATCATCTCATTTGTAGCACATACAAATGTATAACGTAAAGTTATCTTATAATATTACATTTATGTTGTCTTTCCTTAGTTCGGAGGTCTTGGATTAAGGGAGTCCATTAAAATTCAAACTCATTATAAGGTGATCGTTATCACAAGTTGAAGTTTATTTCTGTTGGAAATTCGGTTGCATAACCCATTCCTCTTCAGTATTCAAATCAATCATAATTTACCATTGAAAATTTCACTGTGTTGAAGGTTTTGAGAGTTGATTACGATTGATTTATGAGGTATACTGGAGGGGTGCAGGGTTATGCTGCTGAATTTTCCTTAGAAATAAGCTACCATACGATAATGATCGTCTTATAGTAAGTTTGAAGCCTTATAGATGGGTTCAAGTGATAACTTAATGAAAACACTTCTCATATTATTCCTAAAATTAGTAAAATGTGTTTAGGTCAATGATGGATTTTGGTTCAGCTTTTCTAGGTGTTGTCTCTGAACTTAAGACGATGTTAAATTGTCTCCTCTCATTTGACCTTATGAATTGTTACATTCAAGTGAAATCAATTTCTAATAGAGAGTGGATGTACAAGTGTAGTAGATGGATGTGTTACAGAGACCTTTCAAAAAGGTGTTCAAGAATTTGTGGAATTTGCTTACGTTCAAGATTCTCGTATGGTAGATTCCAATGGGACTATATTGTGTCCATGTCAAAAGTATCGTTTAATGAAGAAGAGATATGAGGATGAAATCCAGTTGTATCTTTATAAAAATGTTTTCATATAAGCATATTAAATTTGGTGGAGGAATAGTGAGGTCTTCGCTGACAAGATTAATGAGTCAAATGATGCGAGCACTATCAATCTATTCATAGATATGGTTAGAGATGTTGTAGGTCCATATTTTAACAATGATGATTTAGGCGAAGAGGAACCACTTGGTGAGACAGTAGACTTCTAGAGTTGTTGAAAAATACAAAAGAGCCATTATGGTTGGGTTGTAAGATATATTCAAAACTTTCAGCAGTTTCAGAACTTTTATCAATGAAGATAGAGTATAATCTGATAGATCATAATTTTGATGTCATGCTTACAATTATCAAGAAAATGTTACCCAAAGATGCTGAATTACTTAGAAATTATTACAAAAATAAAAAAACGATGAGGAATATAGGTTTAGCTAAGGTTAATATAGACTCTTATATAAATCGTCATATTTTATATTATGAAGAACATGAGTATTTGACACATTATCCTGAATGTGATGAGCCAAGATTTCAGGAATCAAGTAAGAGTGAAAAAATTTCAAGGAAAGTTTTACGTTATTTTCTGTTAACTCTGAAATTGAAGCCACTATATTATTGTAAGGAAACAATGAAAAATGTGTTATAGCATTCAGAGATATTCATGAAGAGTCCATAGAATATCCATCAGAGTCTGACTGTTGGAAGGAATTGATGTCGACATTTCCTTCATTTTCATAGGAAAAAAGGAATTACATTATAAGTTTATTTACAAATGGATTTAATCCTCATAGAAGAAGCAGGATTACTCTTGTTGGTCAATAATGACAACATCATACAATCTACCTCAATGGTTATATAACATGAGATAGTTCATTTTTCTATCATTGTTGGTGACAGGACCTACGCATCCTAAAAAATACATCGACATGTATTTGCATACACTTATAAATGAGTTGAAAGATGCTTTGGTTCGATGGAGTGAATACATATGATGCAAATAAAAGTCAAACATTCAATATGAGAATAGTTCTACTCTGGATTATAAATGGTGTGCTTTCTTATGGAATGTTATCTTGATGGAGTACACATGGACATAAACGTTGTCCATATTGTATGGAGAGTATGAATCTTTTCAGCTTCAATATGTCCGGAAACCTATTTTTTTTATTATCATAGGCATTTTCTTTCAAACGATCATATGTATCAGAGACAAAACAAGCATTTAAGAGGAATACCACAGAACTTGTATATATTTAAAAAATTAAAACCGGTGATATGATATTATCAAATTTAGTGGAATTTGAAAATTCAGTCATGGGCAATGGAGATAAAACACAACCCCTGCCTAGTTTTGGTGATAGTAATAATTAGATTTAGAAAAGCAAATTTTGGGAATTATCGAATTGGAGTAAATTATTGATACGACACAACTTAATTATCATGTATGTCGAGAAAAATATCTTCGATAACATCTTTTGTATTGTCTTGAATGTAGCTAGTCGTACAAAAAGATACATTAAATTTTTATCGTGATTTAAGGATCATCTGCAATCGGTCGGAGTTATATATTAGGGATCATGATAATGTGATTGTCGAAATTTCTAAAGCGAAGTACACATTAGACAGAAATCAAATGAAATATGTCTGTAAATGGACAAGTAAATTGAAAATTTTAGATGGATATGCATCGAAATTATCAAATTTGGTCGATTTAAAGAATTTTTTATTTCAAGGAATGAAGAATCATGACTGTCACTTATTCATGAAAAGACTCCTACCAATAGTGTTCAAATGACTATTACCGAAAATATCGTCGATGTTCTATCACCAGATTTTTCAGATTCTATGTTTATCACGCGTACATCGGATGGAGATGAAATATCTTGAGAAAAATGTTCATGTGATTATGAGCAATTTGGAGAAGATATTTCCACCTGTTTTTTTTATTCAATGGGGTATTTGATGATTCATCTTCTATACGAAGTAAAAGTTGAGGAGTCCGTAAAATATCGGTGGATGTATCCATTTTGAAGGTATTGTTTTAAGATAAAATTTTACTTTGATTGTGATGTTTTATGATTAAAAACGCATTCTATTTTACATAGGTTCATGTTCTTCCTGAAAAGAAAGGTCCAAAACAAAAGTAGAGTCGAAGAATCTGTCATTTCTCAATATATTTACGAGGAAGTAGCAATATTTTGTGCGAGGTATTTACCTGAAGATGTGGAGACTACACAATAGATTAAGGAGAAATGATATATTTTTCTCTGATGAAGAACCGCATATCAATGTTTTTCATTATCCAGCTCATCTAATAGGAAAGGCTAGAGAGTGTCTATTGTCGAAACAAGAGAAAGTGTTGCTAAGCTTTATTCACTAGATAATTGTGCGGAAATAACACCATATGTTGAGCATGCATCTTTATTTTTTTCCAAACACATGAAATTTCATTCTCCTTTTCTTTTAATGGTTTGTGCATTTATTTTAAGGAATTTAGGAGAAAAATTATTAAAGAAAATCCTACATATACAAATTATGAAGTTTTGAAAACATATAGGAAAGAATTTCTAAAGTGGTTTAAGAACCGAACAAAGGAATTTGACACTAATGATTCTAATACACATATATTAAAATATTTTCAGAAGGTCCAGTTGTTGAGGTCCTATCATACAATTGTTGTTGAAGTAATGGTTATCGATTTCATACCATAAATCCTGGTAGAAACTTAACAACTTAGAATTACGGGGTGATGGTCCATGAATGATGATGAATCTACGTTTCATCATCTTTATTCTATCATTTTGGCCTTAAAAAACTCTAGTAAATGCGTGTAAATAGGCTTATTTTAGGCTTTTTATCATCCATACATCATTGTGTAAATAGTATATAAAATGCGGCTTTTAAAGATAAAATTATAGAATAAAGAAAATAAAAGTAAAAGGATAAAATATTGTAAATATTTATGACCCGAAACCCTGAGACCTAGGCATCTCGATGACTAGGTCGACAAAGAATAAAGTTGGGGGAGATAAGGGCCAGAATATAATAAAATTCCTTTATTTCATTCATTTTTTATTCATTTTAGGATCTATTTTTAGTTCTACTTTTTATTCCTTCAAATAAAGAAACTTTATACATGAAAGTTGTAGATAATTAAATAAAAAAAATACAAAATTAATTTCATATAAAAATAATGTACAGGTCAAAAGTTATGATCTGAATAAGATTCCAAAATCCCAACTTCTCAGACATGTATCTCTCAAATAAAAACTCGAAATGTAGCAAAATCATCTTTAATTGTATATAATTTTCAATAATCTATTTAATGAAGGTGGTTTCGTATTTTTCTGAGTTATGGTTTGAAAATTGAGTTTTGGACCCCTATTGTATACTTGTACCGATTAAAATATTCATTTTATTTATTATTCGTTATTTTTATTATCTTGTATTTTTATTATTTTGTAAATATTATATATGTACATATTAAAAGTAGAATAAAATGATAAATAAAACATTAAAAGTAAAATTCTTATATAAAATACATAGATGAATTACCAATGTACTGTGTTAAAACCACGTTTTTGGCCGTTTTCGCCGATTTTTGGAGGACGCATCTTGCATCTTTTCGCAATGGGTCTTATTGACTTTTTCTCCCCATACATCCACCATACACACACAATCATTATATCGAGGGTTGAGTTGTCGATTCTCTAGATACACACTGATCTTCTTGCCACCCCATCAACTATCTAACCAGCCTCTGTCACTCCTGTTAGAACCTTGTTTTTTGTCTGTTGTCTCGGATTTGTCAAGGCCGATCCTTTCACCCCAATCGCTATGCTTCCTTCATGACTTTTTCTCCTTGAAGTAGCCTTATACACGCCCAGAGGTTGCTTAGAGGATTGGATCAACGATTCGCTCGATCTCCATCGTTCTTTGGAGACGCCCTCCTCACATGTACGAAAAACCCTCATCTTCCTCCCATTCATTTTTTCAACCCTCTTGGACCCATTTTGGCCACCCTTCTTGGATCTCAAGATAGAGTGAAGTGACAGTGAGCTCTCCAGCTCCTCGGAGGCGCAGCTAGGCAAGTCGAAGTGCGGCTCCACCCCCACCTTCGGCCACCGACCGTCGAGGTTCCACCTTCCTGGTTTTAGGCCAGTCGAGGTCATTTTTTTGCTTATTTTCTTACTCTTTATTAACTTGTAGATCATAGATTTGTTATAGCATTTTGTTTACTTGCTTTTTAGTCACTTAATCACTCAGTTCACCCCTCGTCGGAGCAAGCTCCGGCGAGCTTCCAACCTATCATTTCAACTTTCATTCACCCTCCTCGACGCGGCTCGCATCTCACTGTCGCCGTCCTCCGCTATTCTATGTATCCTCATACACAACCCCCTCCATCTTCGACCACATACGGTGGTCGGAGCACATCCTTTATCTCTCACCAAATCAAAGAAAAACCCATTCATATCCCATTTTTGTGTAACTAACATCTTGGCCGAGTTTTGTACTCGAGCCCTTCTTCTAATTGCAGGTACATCGGAGCACTTTCATGCACATCCCCTTATTGTCCAAGAGCAGCTTGTCGCCACCTGAATTAGTGGGACATTTGCAATCGCGTTCCCTCATTTTTGGCAAATTTCGGAAAGTTTTCGAGTATCTTTTGAACTGCAGTTTCGTTCTTGTATTTTCATCTCTACCTCTGCACTTAAACACTCATAAATCATTTATAAAAACTATGTT
This sequence comes from Ottelia alismoides, assembly GCA_037367405.1. NCBI lineage: Eukaryota > Viridiplantae > Streptophyta > Magnoliopsida > Alismatales > Hydrocharitaceae > Ottelia > Ottelia alismoides. Next base: position 127,884 of record JAZKJV010008804.1, read on the forward strand.
TTCTATGAATTTTTTTTTGTTAGAAAGCAGCTTTAAAGTTTTACATCATATCAAAATTTCAAATTTTTCTGGTGTACGAACTGTTTATGGTGAATTTATGAATTCAGAGTACTGATTGGGCTTGTTTTGTTCATAACATTTTTAATACTCAATATCACTTACTCATTTTTGGATATGTTGTAGGAACTAGTAGGACCAAATTTGTGTTCAAATTTCAACAAAAGATATTACGATTTGTGTCATGCAGAATTTCTACAATATTTTAAGTGATTGATTTATTTTGGGAGCTCCGTTTATCTATTTGAAAATCTAAAAATATGTTCCTGTGCCCCTAAGTTTGTTCTACAATCAGAGATTTTTGTTTTATTTTTTATCTTTTTGTTTGTATAGTCAAAAAAATCAAAAACACAATTTCTACCTTCCTACAGTCTTTTATTTCTAATATATTAATTACCTTTTTGAAAAATCCAAAAAAGTTATATTTTGTTTGTTTCTATGTGTTTTAAATTCAGACCAAAAATCATTAAAAATTTCAAAAGAAAACCCCTAAAAATAGTAAAACACCAAAAAACTTCATAAAAATCTTAAAAATTCCACAAAAATCCTAAAAATACAATTTCAGTTTCTGAATTTTTCCTATTTTGTTATCTTTATTTTAAAAATGATTTGAGGTTGTACTGTTTGATATTTTTCATCTTCATTTTAAATTCGACCAATAAGTTTGTTCATAGTTTTTAAGTATTTTTTATTTTAAAAATAATAAAAAGTTTTGGAAAATTTGGAAAATCACAAAAATAGTATAAAATTATAAAAAACACAAAAACATTTTATTTCCTGGATTTTGATCATTTTTACTTCTTTTTATCTCTCTCTCTCTCTCATCTCTCTTGTATATATATATATATCCTATATAGCTTTATATCTTTGTTAAAAGAAAAAATATAAAAATATAAAATATATTAAGAAAATACAAAATCAGTAAATTAAAAATCAAAATATAAAAATATAAAATCAAAAATTAAATAAAAATATAAAGTTCAAAACCCACAAAAAATAGCATTTGCATAGACATTGGACCACTTTCAGTCTTGAGCATTTATCTTACCGCTCTATCCTACTTGTCCCCCTTGTTCGACACTCTACATTACATGCACTATACACATATTTTGTAGAGTTATAATAAATTTTACCTCAACGTTTACTTTCATTGCTTGATTTAGTTGTCGTGGGTTAATTGTTGATTAAATCCGGATTTTTGAGTGGTCAACGCATCGACTGTGTTCCCGCCTTGTATGGAATATGCGACCGCTTGATTTTCACTTTTATCAATGTTGTTACGGTGAAGATCATTTGGATTATTACGGAAAGGATATATTGGAAGTAGAATACAGTATTGTTGGCTTAAATAGAGTAATTCCTTTTTTGTGCGACTGATACGATCCAATGAAGTTGTAGTGATCGATAGAAGGAATAACATCATCGATGTTATACAAAGAAAGTTTATACGCAGATTTGAACCATTCGTTCTTGCTTTGCAAGTGGACTAAGTTTGTTATCTTCAACATTGACAATGAAGACAAAGAACGTTGAAACTTTAAATGTCGTCAAAATAAATTCACAAAGTTATATTTCTAAAGAAGATGGTGATGAATACCCATTCATCACTCTTTATTCTTTTATTTTAGCAAAAAACGTATGCAAAACACCATGTAGATATGTGTAAATAGAATAAGTTATCATCATGCATGCATTGTGTAAATTACAATAATTAGCATGTTTTTGTGCATAAATAAAAGAATAAAGAAATAAAAGAAAAAAAGAGGGAAATATTTAGAATAAATATTGAGCGACCTAATCCCAAGAGAGGGCTCAACATGGGCTTGACCGTAAAAGAATCCAAGTAGAGGGAGATAGAGTCAGTCATGTGTACATATACATATGTATATAAATAAAATTATTTTCCTCTTAATAAAAATAAAAATATATTTTTCTTAATTTGTACATATTTATAAAAATAAAACTAAAAAATGGGAAAAACTAAAGACAACTAAAAATAAATAGAATTCCCCTCATCAATGTATATAGACCATGTATATAGAATAACCTATCTATTTAATTTTTCCCTTGTAAATAATTAATAAAAATCTAATAAAAATATTTCTATGTTCCACATTTCATGGTATAAATAAATAAAATAAAAATCAGAAAAATAAAAATAAAATAAAAAGAAAAAGAATAAAAATCAAAATCCACCTTATACATATACCATGTAAATATGTATATAAAACTATTTATTTAACCTATGTAAATAAATAGTAAAAATAAAGAAAAAATACCTTTTTATTCCAAATTTTATTTTATAAATAAAATAATATAAAATTGGAATAAATGTATAAAAATAAATACTTAAAAATAAAAACCAAAAATACATATATGTATATACCTATAAATAATAATAATAATATAATGTAAATACATAAATTATATTTCAAAAAATTAAAAAAATCACAAAAAAAATAATTTGAAAATAAATAAACATTTTTTTATGTTTTAAGTTTTTCGAAAATAAATCATTTATTATTTTTAATTGAATTTCTAAATAATTATTGAATGGAGGCCTCCACTTGGTCCACGGAGGAATGTTGACCTCCGGTCAACTTCCCCCCTGGACTACTTTTCCTCGCGGATCTCGCATCCGACCCGACTTCTCGTAATTTTCACCGTGTGATCCGAGAACCAAATATCCAAACCCCGGCTGCTAATTAATCCTTGTTGATCCGAGATTTTCACCCGATCATCCTCCTAGGGATCCGAGCTCCAACCAACTCGCCCGACCTCCTTCTTTTCGGACCCCTAGCCGTATAAAGCTCCACCTCTACCACACCTTTTCCGCCATCTTTGGCTCTGCTCCTTCGTCCCAGGACCTCCATTTTCTTCCTCAGAGTGACAGCTGTGCAAGGAGAGTGTCTAAGAGAGGAGGAGGTGCTTCCATCCATCGATCCTGCGACCTTCGTCACCGTGCGCCGCCGCGAGGTGCGCTGAGCCTCGGAACCCGACGCTTCCTCGAGGCAAAGACCTCCAGAGTTTCCTGAGCTCACCCACAATCGACTGCAGCCACTAGGTAACTCCGATACCCTCTAGTTTTCTCTAATTTTCCCTTACGTCCAAATCGAACCGCCGGCTTCGCTGGCCGATTCCCGTCGCTCCGATCATCCATTCATTCATCCGACCATCTCATCACGGCCACGAGACCTCTCTCCACCTTCTGCACCCATGCACCTAAATTGATTCGCCCCGGAACCAAGGTTCGACCTCCACCGTCGTCGCTTCGTCAGAGGTCATCGCACCGCCGCACCCGACCACCCATTCCACCCTCTAACTGGTCGAGGCAATTTGCCCTTGACCCAGGAGCTCTTATGTGCCCTTTTTCAGGTCAAAGCGACCCATTTGAGGGTACACTCATTCCAGCACAGGAGCTCGACCTCCTCCGCCGTCGCCGGGCCGCTCCGGTGGTCCTTGGCCTCATCGGAGGAGTCCATCATCTGGGGAAGCCTCTGAGCATCACGTTCCACATCCCAGCAGCAGAAGAGGAGGTCTCCACCGCATGTACGGATCCGGCTAAGTTCGTCGGCGAGCTGTTCTTGGAGCATCCTCCTCCATCGTCCGATCAGCCTCGACGCTCCAGATTTGATCACCGCCGTCTATTTGAGGAGCGCCAGCCACCGTCAGATCCTTCTGGGGTTGATTGGGACCGTCCATAAAGACGAAGGGGTACCCTCGCTTCTCAACTGTCGATCATCCACGTGGCGCACCCTCATCCATCTGATAATAATAGGGGTAAATTATACTTAGGCCCCTGCTCCTTTATTTTTGCTATTTAGTCCTGTAAATATCTAGTTCAGTTGTTTTTATTTTGGATATTTTACACATAGGACCTCGATGTTTCATTTATTTGCATTATAATCCTTGTGTATGCAGACCACGTGCATCAAAACGTGAGGTTTTGGTCTTTTTGCACTTTTTATCCTGTAGTTCCTAAATGTTATGGATTGACTCTTTTTAAATTGGAATTACGTATATGCCCTCTGTATCTGATACACATGCCTCGCGACGCATTTCTGGAGTTTTTGCACGAGGGATCTTGCACTTTCTTGATTTGTTATTGTTTGGCCCCTGAAATTACTTTTTCTTACATCTAGATCCCTTTGCATTGTGAGCCTTTGTTTTATTTAAATAAAATAGCAAATTAAATCCAAATTACGTGAAATTTGGAAATTTAGCTCCTGCCACTATGTAAAATTTTCCTTAAAAATTTGGTACATTTTTTAGGCTTTTTGATATTTTTAATAATTCAAACACAGTGCTTTTGTGACTATCTCACTTAGAAAATCAAAGAAAAATATTAAAATTACTTTAAAAATTCTAAAAAAAATAGGATTAGTTAGTTTTACTGTCTTTTAATTTCTGTGCAATTGTTGTGCTTTTTGGTTATATACAAACCTTAAAATAAAAAACTCTAAAAAACTTATAAAAATTTTATAAAATTCTAGAAAATTAAAAAAAATACAAACTCTTTTTCTGAATTTTAGTTTGTGTTTATATTTTTCATAAAAATTACTTCATACTTTTATAGATCAATTTTCTATTTTAAATTGATCTTAATGTCTGGGTGTACAGTAGCACATTATTTTTGCTCTTTTTGATTTTTAGAAAATTATATAAAATTAGAAAAATCTGAAAAATTCACCCAAAACACTAAAAACATAAAAAAAATATCAAAACATTTTTGTTTGAATTTTTGTAGCATTTTTTAGTGTTTGTATTATTTGTTGAAGTTGCTTGTTTTGCCTTTTTCTTATTTTTTTCCCCCTTTATTAAAAATCCAAAATTTTATAAAAAATTAAAAATCCACCAAAAATATTTGTGTTTATTTCCTTTTATTTTTAGACTACTTCGTAGGCCGCGAGGCCAATTCGCGCTCCCTGAGACCGACCCTAGGGGCTATACCAGGTTAATAATATAGTCAGGACCGCTATTTTTGTTTTGACTGTTTTTATCTCTATGTTTGGTGGTCTGATTTCACATTTTCTTGACTGAAACGATTTTGAGTGATTGAGGTCGTAACGACCTTAGTTATCTATCTGCCTTAGTTGCTCTGGTAATTCGGCTAATCAGAGTGGTGCCGTTGCCGGGGATCACGGCTTAGTAGTTGTTTTTGTGTTCTTTTTTGTTTGATTTTGTTTTTCACGGTTTTCCGCAGCTTTTCGTTCGTTCGTAGCTTTTCGCTGCTTTTTGTTTTTCTTTTGTTTTCATTTTCTTTCATTTTGTTTTATATTTGTCTGTTTTGTGTGTTTATTTTATATTTATTTTTGCATACATTTTCTTTTTCTTTTATTTATATATATAATAATCTGGTTTGACACTCTGCTTGTTTTCTTGCGAGGGCCCGAGGATCGAGGCAACTTCTTCGGAAGCTGAAGCAAACGCGGGAGTCAGAGGCGGCTTCCTTCTTTGCGAAGCTGCAAGAGAGCGCTAGGAGCCGAGCAGGAGTGCGGGAGCCGCGGAACGCGGATTAGCTTAGCCTAGATTAGTTTATTTTCGGCAAACTTTTAGTAATTGTAATAATACAGGGACAGACAGAGACTTGGACTTGGTAGACTATCGGGGTCTATTTCACCGAGCACCGGTGTGCTCGGGGAACCTCACCGAGACTTTCGCCGGATTTATTTTCTATCATTTATTTACTGCTTATTTGGTTTTCATGGTTTTTGGCCTTAGCCTAAGATTTTCTTTGATTACGCCGTAATAATTAGGGTCCACACACCTGATAACTTGCATGTACCTATTAGACTGTAATTGGACCAAGATAAAATTAATAAGAAAAGACTATTTGGTCACTTGAGGGGTCCCTTGCCGCTAGAGGTCGTATACAGCGCTGGCAGGACCCGTTGTGGCAGGCATCGATCGGAATCCGAGATCGGACACCGACCCCTCCTGTTGACCACTTAGTCATTGGTTCTTTCGTGTAGAATTTCTCTGATTTAAGGCCAATTCCCATGCATCATATAGGTAGTTTACATTCTATCTTTATTTTATGTGTGGATCACTCTGCATGTAGACTGCTGGAGTCAAGTACGCATCTCTTGCTCTGCATGCATCATTGATTCCCGCGCATCGGCTTTTTCGTCTTCTCCCCCCGTTTTGGACTTAAAATAACCAGGAGAACCGAAAAATTCGTTAGGCGTTGTTTGCTTTGAAAAATATCTAAAAACCAAAAACCATAAAATTGGGACTGCTAAACAAACTTGACCCTAAAAGACACTTCACCATAAAAATCTGTCTTGTGGAGAGCAACCCCCTCATTGTCTGGTTTGTATGTACGAGAGAGTGACCCGCACCCTAGGATAGAGCCACATCTGAACCCCTTTCAAACTACTGCTTCTGGGCTAGTCGTTCTCCAGTGAGGATCGCTCCGGTCTCCGGTAAAGCGGGCCGCGATATCCTTAACAAAGCGAGCCGATCGGGTAGCCGGTAAACGGTCCGCAGCTTGTACTAGCTGGGAAAGATCTAGTTCGGGATCGGGATAGTCTCCTGGGGGAATCGGATTCCCAACAGGTCACGTAAACCGCTCTGCTATCCTGACATGATCACCTAATAAAATTGATAAGATAATTGACCGAACTCTTACGGTCTTCAGCTCGTGTTGAGTAGGTGAACCCGGGGTTTGTTTGCTCATCTAGATTGTTTCCAGATCCCATCTGCCTGACTCGCCAGATTAAGATGATGGGCAGGAGGTCCCTTAGGCAGCCTCTTGCTGCACCACTTTCCAACACTCCAGCCCGTTTATCTAGGTTGGTTCGCAAGAGCCGAGAAACGCTCTCCGAACCCAAGTTCGATTCCACCATGTTCCCCCTTGACCACCCTTCTTCTATTTCTGAGATGCCAGTGCCAGATGAGAGACAGCAGAATGATATTTCAGCACCTAAGTTTGGGTCTTTTGCCTTTAAAGAGACCATGGCCGGCAGCAGCGACGGCCGCACCGGAGGTCCCCGGCCAGAGCAGACATATGTCATAGACTAGGGTGCGATCAACACCATCCTGATCGCCTCCCTGGAGATGATGCAGCAGCAGCTGAGGGATCAGGGTGTGTTCATGATTGAGATGAGGAGAGAGATGGAGCAGATGAGAGCCGACTGCGACCAACGCGGGCCCGGAGATGGACCGAGGAACCCGACGTGCCAGCAGCAGCAGCAGCCGCAGCAGTAGCCGCCCCAGCAATAGCAGCACCAGATCAGCCGAGACCGATGCGGGAGTTGCACAACCCCGGATTGACACTGATGCACCATTGGGTAGTTCTACCAGTGATCGTGGGGGACTTCAAGTTCCCCCCGAACACACTTCAGCTCCTACTCCGTTTCCATGGGCTCGCCACTGAGGAGCCCCATCTACATCTCCAGGAGTTCTTGATGATCTGCAGCACCATCCACGATCGTCAGGTGGACGAAGACACTATCCGGATGATTGCCTTACCCTTTTCACTGGCAGATAGAGCAGCCACCTGGCTGAAGCATCTGGAGAAGTTTGTGTACACCGGGGATCAGCTCCGCACCGAGTACTTGAACAAGTACTATCCACTCGGGCAGACGAACGCAGCGAGGGCCCTGATCAACAACTTCTCCATGCTCCCCAACGAACAGTTTCACGAGGCATGGGAGAGGTTCAGAGAGCTTACCGATAGATGTCCGCACCACGATATCACAAAGCCAAACCTAGTTCAGAGCTTCTTCTGCGGGTTGACACTAGAACTGCAGGGCCCGGTGAATGCTTCTTGTGGTTGTTCCTACTTCGCCAAGGATGAGGATCAGGTCTGGGCCATCTACGAGGAGATGGCCGAGAACTATACAGTGATGTCCCAGACCCGAATCTACACTCAGGGACGCCCCCAGCCCCATTCTGTGCAATACCAGAGGATAGCACAGGTCGATGTCGGTCCTTCTACTTCGTATGTGGCAGCCACACAGTCTGAGTTTACAGCTGCAGACATGGGGATCATCATCGATAAGCTGGACCGGATCGAGTTGATCGAGAAGAAATAGTGCTAGGATATATCTCAGATGGATCAGATGGCACAGGCGCTGAGTGACCTGAAGACACAGATCATGTGTCTCCAGGAGGCACAGACGGCTTCTCAGCCCCGTCTTCGGGTACGAGGAGATCCGAGTAGTAGTGGCAGCCAGTCCCAACGCTTCAATCAGCCTAGACAGGTTCACCTTTTACAGGCAGAGCCGTACCAGTAGCCGTAGCCATACTACCAGTCACCACCATCCCCAAACACTCAGATGGTTGTTTACCAGCCGGATCAGCCCCTGGCAGTACTTCCCCCACCCACCTACGAGCAGGAGCCGTTGATGGATGTCAACGGGATTTCGTACGACCGACCTCAGTTCGGTATCTGATGAGACCATCCCAGATTTCGTTGGTCAGCCGGAGGTTCCCGTTCCCAACAGCAGCCTCCAGTTCAGGGTAGCCAGTACGGTCATCAGCGAGAGCACCAGCAGCCCCAACCCCCAGTACACCAGCAGTAGTAGTCATCCCAGCAGCACCAGCAGTATGGTCCTCATCTCTATCAGCAGGGACAGTCTTGGAGGCGAGAGCAGCCTCATCAGTAGTATCATCCCCAGCAGTACCCCTCTCACCCGCACCAGCCACAGCAGCCGCCTCACTACCAGAGAGGCCACCCATCAGGTTCTCATGGGTCGACCTATGAGAACCATGCCTTAGACGATCTAGCCCGCCTTATGACAGAGCAGCGGGCTACCTTCAGACGGGAGATGGATGAGTTCCGCCATGAGATGTGGGAGATTGTGAGAGGGAAGGCTGCCATCCCTGCCCAGATTGAGCCAAACTCGAACAACCTGAAGAGGAAGTCTGAGCAGGTAGATTTCACAGAGTATGCCACTCCTAGTGATTCATTTGGTGATATGTATGCATATCTATTTGATACTGATTTTGTCACACTTAGGAGCGGTAGGATGCCAGCAGGCGGTGCCTCATCTGAGCTACGACCCCATACCACTTCCAGAGCGCCAGACGATGAGGAGCGTGATACTGATGCCGCGAGAGATGATGACGGTGGTGCTGATGCCACCATGGATGCTGATCCCACTGACGGCACTGATGTTGTCGTTTCACCAGTTGGAGGAGGAGGTACTGACGCCACCATTGTTGCCGAGCCAGAGCGCGGTGCTGATGCCGCGAGTCGACATGCCAAGGGTGGTACTGAGGCCACTGTTTCTACTTCTGCTAGTCCTGTTGTCTTTGCATTTGTACATGTATCTCATGACTTATCTGGAAATAAAGGAATTGGTTTATTTTATTCTGATCCACTTGTGATGCATGACGATGTATGTGTAGATTCTGCCATGCTTGAGCAGCCTAGACCCTCTCCTAGTCCTTCATCTGAGAAGGACCCTGTGATCCACTTTCGTAGAGCACTCCATTTGGGTAAGGGGCAGAAAAAAGAAAATCAGAAAAAGAACCAGTAGGTAGAGTTCAACCAGTAAATGATCGACAGATTCCATATTCAGCTGACTCTCCAGGAGGCCTTGGAGCACATCCCTCTACTCCAAAGATCACTCAGAGACAGGACCACAGTTAGGAGGAAGAGGAGGAACCATCAGTCTGAGATCCATGTGCTTACTCATGCCACTTGTTTCACGATTCATAACTGTTTGCCGGCCAAGAGGCCAAATTCCGGAGCCTCGTATTTCAGATGCCATATCCAGGAGAAAAGGTTCGACCGCACTCTATTAGATAGCGGTTCTTCGATCAACCTACTTCCGGCAGCCCCTTCTCGACCGCTTCGAGTTGGGCACTCTACGACAGAGCAGGACGGTTCTTCAGTTTGCTGATCGATCTGTCAAGAGGCCGAAGGGGTTGCTGAGGGACGTTGTCGTCACGATTCAGGGCCTGAAATTCCCTGTGGACTTCGTTGTGTTGGACATGAAGATCCCTGAGTCTGTGACCGATACCACCATCATTCTAGGTTGCTCGTTCTTGACCACAGCCAAGGCGGTGACCGACTAGGATAGCGGGAAGGTATACTTTCGCGCCGAGGGCAAGAGTGTACAAATAGAGACGGTCGAGGACATCAGAGCCAAAGATTCAGCCTGCTCAGAGCTGACTTCATATTCAGAGCAGATGACAGATGCACGGCCAGACATCCACCAGGACTGTGATTTCTTGATCACAGATGATGAGGCAGTTTGGGCAGATCCAGTCGCACAGGCCATCCTCTCACCTTCAGAGTCCGCTGATGCAGAGACGCTAGTAAAGGAGAGCTTGGAGAGCGCATTCCTGGTCTAGGATACTTTTCAAGCAGCAGAGCCGGTTCCCGATCGTGAGACAGAGATTTATGAGTATGATACAGATCCCTCGGAGTCAGATGGTTATTGGGCAGATTTTGATGATTCCCTACCATGTTTGACTTCCACTGAGCCTACATCTAGGGAGGAGGTTGATTCCATGCAGATCAGAGACAATCCAGCAAAGCAGCCTTCTCCAGGTACTGATTGTGAGCGAGAGTTTCCGTTCTCCCATGCAGATTTGGCAGCATTCACTCAGACTTTTCAGAGGCCAGATCTGCCAGCACCTACTTATATAGAGCTGAAGCTGCTTTTCGTGTCGTTGAAGTATAGGTTCCTTGCGGGTGAGCATGAGATGTACCCAATCATTATCTCCGTCGATTTGACTGGAGAGCAGGAATCCCGTCTGATGGGGGTTCTTGAAAAGAACTGCAAGGTGATTGGATGGAGCGTAGCCGATCTCCAGGGGATAAGTCCGGCCCTGTGCTCCCACCATATCTATCTCGAGGAGGAGGCAAAGCCGTCGCATGAGTTCCAGCGGCGGCTGAACCCGAATCTTCGGGAGGTTGTCATGAAGGAGATCTCGAAATGGTGGAGCACCGATTTTATCTACCCCATCTCCGACTCCAAGTGGGACAGTCCGTTGCATGTGGTGCCCAAGAAGACGGGCATCACTACAGTTGTCAGCGAGTCTGGAGAGGAGATCGCTACCCGAGTACCCACTTCTTGGCGGGTTTGTGTAGATTACAGATGACTCAACCAGGCCACCATGAAGGATCATTTCCCCTGCCCTTTATTGATCAGATCATTGAGAGACTGACAGGGAAGAGCCATTACTGCTTCTTGTATGGGTACTCTGGCTACAATCAGGTGGCCATCGCACCCGAGGACTAGGACAAGACCAGCTTCACCTGTCCCTTCGGGACATATGCTTTCAGACGCATGCCATTTGGGCTATGCAACGCCCCTGTGACTTTTCAGAGATGCATGCTGTCTATCTTTTTGGACATGGTGGGGGAGTGCTTGGAGGTCTTCATAGATGACTTCTCGGTTTACAACGACGGATTCGACTCCTATCTTGACTGCCTAGACCGAGTCCTTCAGTAATGCATTGAGGTTCACCTTGTGTTGTCTTGGGAGAAGAGTCACTTCATGGTGACTCAGGGGACGGTGCTTGGCCATATCATCTCCAATAGGGGTATGGAGGCTGATCCGGCTAAGGTGGATGTCATTAGAAAACTCGCTCCACCGTCCAACCTGCGGCAGTTACGGTCTTTTCTAGGACACGTCGGTTTCTACCGACGCTTCATTCACGATTTCAGTAGGATTTCCCGACCGTTGACTGATCTGCTGATGAAAGACACAGAGTTCCTTGTCAATGACAAGTGTCTATCGTCGTTTGAGACTCTCAAGAGATGTGTTGTAGAGGCTCTTATTCTCCAGCTGCCTGATTGGTCTCTCCCATTTGAGATCATGACGGATGCCTTCAATTTTGCCGTAGGGGACATGCTGGGACAGCGGAGGGATGGAGTACCATTTGCCATTCACTACGCTAGCCGTACATTGGATGCCACGCAGCAGAACTACACAGTCACTGCGAAGGAGATGCTAGCCGTAGTTTTTGTCCTAGATAAGTTCAGATCTTACATCATTGGATGTAGAGTGACCATATACACTGATCATACCGCCATCAGGTACCTCATGTCAAAGAAGGATGCCAAAGCCAGATTGACCAGATGGATCCTTCTACTCTAGGAGTTTGACATAGAGATTAAGGATAAGCATGGAGTCAAGAATGTGGTGGTGGATCATCTCTCCTGATTAGAGCATCTTGAGGATTCTGAGCAGACTGAGCCTATTTGTGAGACCTTCCCAGATGAGATGATCCTTGCTATCGCCTCTCTCTCGTGGTACGTCGATATTGTGAACTTTCTTGTTTCTAAGAAAGTTCCACAAGATTGGCCCAAGCAGAGACTTGAGACCTTCCTCGCGAAGGCCAAGTTCTACCACTGGGAGGATCCCATCCTTTACCATGAAGGAGGGGATAGCGTCTGGCGTAGGTGTATTCCTCAGGAGGAGCACCATAGCGTCCTCACTTACTGCCACAAGCTTGAGGCAGGAGGACATCACTCTGGGAGGAGAACGGAACAGAAAGTGCTCCAATCCAGCCTATGGTGGCCTACCCTCTTTAAGGACTCTGATGAGTTCGTGAAGAGGTGTACTGACTGTCAGAGGATGGGCACTTGTGGACAGCGTGATATGATGATGATGCAGCCCATTCACTTCTATGAGGTTTTTGACGCATGGGGCATCGATTTCATGGGTCCATTCCCTAGGAGTCAGGGATTCGAATACATTATGTCGGTCTTTGATTATGTGAGTCATTGGGTTGAGGCCATCCCCGCCCGAACCGCAGATGCTAGGAATGTTTGCCGATTTTCGAGGAAGCATATCATTTCACGGTTCGGGGTACCTCGAGTATTGATATCTGACGGGGGTTCTCATTTCGTCAACGACAAGGTAAAGGCTCTTGCTAGCGAGTTCAGCATAGACCATCGAGTTGCCACTCCATACCACCCTCAGACGAATGGTCTTGTTGAAGTGTCGAACAGGGAGATCAAGACTATATTGCAGAAAGTCGTCCACCCTGACCGAAAGGATTGGTCACAGCGTTTGTACTCGGTCTTGTGGCCATATAGGACGTCTTTCAAGACTCCTTTGGGTACGTCTCCCTTTCGCCTCGTTTATGGCAAGCCATGTCATTTACCTGTTGAGCTGAGACATAGGTCACTTTGGGTTGTCACTGATATACTTTTGGATCCATAGAGTGTAGGAGATCAGAGGAGGGCAAAGTTAGCAGCCTTGGAGGAGCTTCGTGATACCGCCTTTTCAAACAGCCTACATTATAAGGAGAGAGTAAAGGAGTGGCATGATTCTCATATCAGCCACAAGCATTTTGAGCCAGGACAGAGAGTATGGCTGTTTAATGCTAGGCTTCGTCTATTTCCAGGGAAGCTATAGAGCAAATAGAAGGGACCATATTTGGTGAGAAAGGTACACGACGATGGGAGTATCGACATATCTGAGTTGTCTTCTGAGAGTACCTTTCGAGTGAACGACCAGCGGCTCAAGCCATATCTAGATCATAAGCCGTGGGTCGTTGATGTTGCCCCAATTCACTTTGCGTGAGATGTGGTCTCTTGACTCACATCTATTGCATCTCACGCCTGATTATCACTGTTCTTCTGATTTGTATAGATCCAGTTGTCCATATCACTCTATTCTTTAGTCCCACATCCCTTCTCTCATCTTATGATTATGCTATACTTAGGGTGTACTTTACCCTAAGTATAGAGGGGATGTAGGACTCTCGGGTATTCTTTTGATTCTTTTTCCCCATGTTTTGCTGCCTATACTTAGGGATATTTTACCCTAAGTATAGGAGGGTAGACCCTGTATATTCTCACTCGGCTTTCACTTTGTGTATAGCATGCTATACTTAGGATTATTTGATCCTAAGTATAGGGGGAATTGCCGAGTTCCTCTTAGATTTCTATTATTTCATTCGTCTTTGTATATAGCTTTCCTTTTCACTCCCCTATACTAAGCACGAGTTATGTCTTCTACATCTCTCTTGACTCTGAGGACATCGTTCGAGCTAAGTATAGGGGTGTGTATATATTTCATATATACTTTAGCCATAACTCGTACTTTGTGTGAGTGTGTAATAAATAAAAATGGCTAAAACACCAAAAATTCATAAAAATTAAAAATTTTTCCTTGTAAATAAACATTCTTTTATTGCACATACATAGCTATTGTATAAATTATTTTTGTAAAAATGTTTTCAAAAACTTTTTGTGTAACTTGTTTGTAAATATTTTCATATCAAAATTATGTATTTTGAAAATCAAAAGTTTGCAAAAACCTTTTGTAAATTTGTGTTCATATTTTGCAAAACTTGCATTCATGCGTACATCCATGATTTCAAAACATTTTTCAAAAATTTTGCACATGTGTAAATAGTTTGTAAAATTGCATCCTTGTAAATATATGTATAGTTTTTCCTAGATTATAGTTGACATTTAAACTAGCCTGGAATTAAATTGGAAAATGGAGCTTGTTTAAGATCTTAATCCACCTAATTATAAGAGGAACCTTATAGGGCTTAGGATTGAGACTTTTCAGGTCCATGGTGACTTAGTTCTTTGAGTCCACTAGGCTATGATCATATGTCATCTCAATGAGCCTAAGTAGAGCACTTAACAACACACACATGACTCATATAGACAATGGCTTAACTTGGACCCGCACTTTACACCGAGCTCTCTACGGATGAGCTGGTGAGGAGGCAGTCTTCCTTGACTTGGGGTAGCATATGAGGGTAGTACTTCTAGGCGGAACCTCTCTTCTTCTTATAGTGAAGAAAGTGCGTCTCAACTTAGTCTGGTTGCCATGAGGTCTAATGACAGGAGTTGTGGGTTGCAATAATACTTCAAAAGAGGGATAGTCTACTGGCTCAAGAGGAAAAACTCCTTATGTATATACATTGCACCTTGTAAATATGTTGTATAGATGCACATCGAAAAAAAATGCAAAAAGAAAATAACTCCAAAAAAGTGGTGGGTCTGAGAGAAAATGATAATCCCTCCGGAGTGTATATTGTGCAATAAGCAAAGCTTGAGACTCATGTTCCATCTTATGTAGCTTGCAGCAGAGAGACTCAGCTACACTGGTTGAGCTCCCAAGGATACATGGCTACACTGGCCATGGTCCATTCTCTTCTTCCCCCTCTTCTTGAGCCGGTTGAACTTGAACTTAGAAGGGAATACCCCACTCCTCGAGGAAAGAGTGGCCAAACTAGGGTCATAGAGTTACCTTGTTGGGGAGGGTTGTCATTTTGCTACTTCTGAGGTGGAGAGCTATACCTCACTTACACTATTCAAGGAAAGATTCATGGTTTTCAGGGTTTGTGTATGTAGACTTGTTCTGATCTGGATTATTGAGGAGTCGTGACTATAGATTAGTGGATCTTAGAGGCTGTTAAGTTTTAAACCTGAGTCCAAATAAGGTTCCGACACATTAATAATCCAAAGATCTGACCGAGCTCCATATTTCAATTTAATGAAGGCAAGTTTAATAATCAGCATTGATCCATGCATTTCCTCTCTTTTTCTTTTTCCTTTTTCTTTTTCACTTCTTTATCAAATAAGTGTTTGCTAAGGGACTAGCAAAGTTAAGTATAGGGGGTGATGGATACCCATTCATCACTCTTTATTCTTTTATTTTAGCTAAAAACTTATGCAAAACACCATGTAGATATGTGTAAATAGAATAAGTTATCATCATGCATGCATTGTGTAAATTACAACAATTAGCATGTTTTTGTGCATAAATAAAAGAATAAAGAAATAAAAGAAAAAAAGAGGGAAATATTTAGAATAAATATTGAGCGACCTAATCCCAAGGGAGGGCTCAACATGGGCTTGACCGCAAAAGAATCCAAGTAGAGGGAGATAGAGTCAATCATGTGTACATATACCTATGCATATAAATAAAATTATTTTCCTTTTAGTAAAAATAAAAATATATTTTTGTTAATCTGTACATATTTATAAAAATAAAACTAAAATAAAAATGGGAAAAACTATAGAAAAATAAAAATAAATAGAATTCCCCTCATCAGTGTATATAGACCATGTATATAGAATAACCTATCTATTTATTTTTTTTTTCCTTGTTAATTAATAAAAATCTAATAAAAATATTTCTATGCTCCACATTTCATGGTGTAAATAAATAAAATAAAAATCAGAAAAATAAAAATAAAATAAAATAAAAAGAAAAAGAATAAAAATCAAAATCCACCTTGTACATATACCATGTAAATATGTATATAAAAGTATTTATTTAACCAATGTAAATAAATAGTAAAAATAAAGTAAAAATACCTTTTTATTCCAAATTTTATTCTATAAATAAATAAAATATAAAATTAGAATAAATATATAAAAATAAATACTTAAAAATAAAAACCAAAAATACATATATGTATATATCTATATATAATAATAATATAATGTAAATACATAAATTATATTTCAAAAAATTAAATAAAAATCACAAAAAAGAATTTGAAAATAAATAAACATTTTTCATTTTAGGTTTTTGAAATTAAATCATTTATTATTTTAAATTGAATTTCTAAATAATTATTATACGGAGGCCTCCCATTGGTCCACGGAGGAATGTTGACCTCCGGTCAACTCCCCCCCTGGACTATTTTTCCCCGCGGATCTCACGTCCGACCCGACTTCTCGTTATTTCTTACAGCGTGATCCGAGCTCCAAATATCCAAACCCCGGGTGCTAATTAATCCTTGCTGATCCAAGATTTTCGCCTGATCATCCTCCTAGGGATCCGAGCTCCGACCAACTCGCCCGACCTCCTTCTTCTCGGACCCCTAGTCGTATAAAGCTCCACCTCTGTCGCACCTTTTCCGCCATATTTGGCTCCGATCCTTCATCCCGGGACCTCCATTTTCTTCCTCAGAGTGACAGCTGTGCGAGGAGAGTGTTGAAGAGAGGAGGAGGTGCTTCCAGCCATCGATCTGGCGACCTTCGTCGCCGTGCGCCGCCGTGAGGTGCGCTGAGCCTCAGAACCCGACGCTTCCTCGAGGCGAAGACCCCCATAGCTTCCTAAGCTCACCCACAGTCGACTGCAGCCACTAGGTAACTCCGATACCCTCTAGTTTTCTCTAATTTTCCCTTACGCCCAAATCGAACCGCCGGCTTCACCGGCCGATTCCCGTCGCTCTGATCATCCATTCATTCATCCGACCATCTCGTCATGACCACGAGACCTCTCTCCACCTTCTGCACCCACTCACTCAACTTGGTTCGCCCCGGAACCAAGGTTCGACCTCCACCGTCGTTGCTTCACCGGAGGTCGTCGCTCTGCCGCACCTGACCACCCATTCCACCCTCTGACGGGTCGAGGCAATTTGTCCTCGACCCAGGAGTTGTTCTGTGCCCTTTTTCAGGTCGAAGCGACCCATCTGAGGGTCCACTCGTTCCAGCACAGGAGCTCGACCTCCTCTGCTGTCGGCAGGCCGCTCTGGTGGTCCTCGACCTCATCAGAGGAGTCCAACAGATGCGGAAGCCTTTGAGCATCACGTTCCACATCCCAGCAACAGAAGAGGAGGTCTCCACCGCGCGTACGGAGCCGTCTAAGTTCGCTAGTGAGCTGTTCTTAGAGCATCCTCCTCCGTCGTCCGATCAGCCTCGACGTTCCAGATTCGATCCTCGTCGTCTATTTGAGGAGCGCCAGCTACCGTCAGATCCTTCTGGGGTTGATCGGGACCGTCCATCCAGACGAAGGGGTGCCCTCGCTTCTCAGCCATCGATCATCCATGTGGTGCACCCTTGTCCATCCGATAATAATAGGGGTAAATTATACTTAGGCTCCTGCTCCTTTGTTTTTGTTATTTAGTCCTGTAAATATCTAGTTCAGTTGTTCTTATTTTGAACATTTTACACATAGGACCTCGATGTTTCATTTATTTGTATTATAGTCCCTGTGTATGTAGACCACGTGCATCGACATGTGAGGTTCTGGTCTTTTTGCACTTTTTATCCTGTAGTTCCTAGATGTTATGGATTGACTCTTTTTAAATTGGAATTACATATATGCCCCTCTATGTCTCATACACGTGCCTCACGCGTGATTTCTGGACTTTTTGCACGAGGGCCCCTGCACTTTCTTGATTTGTTATTATTTGGCCCCTGAAATTACTTTTTCTTACATCTAGGTCCCTGTGCACTATGAGCCTTTGTTTTATTTAAATAAAATAGAAAATTAAATCCAAATTAGATGAAATTTGGATACGTGGCTCCTGCTACTGTGTAAAAATTTCCCAAAAAATTTGGTGCATTTTTTTGGCTTTTGGATATTTTTATTAATTCAAAAATAGTGTTTTTTGTGACTGTCTGACTTGGAAAATCAAAGAAAAATATTAAAACTGTTTTAAAAAAATCTAAAAAAATTAGGATTAGTTAGTTTTAGTTTCTTTTAATTTCAGTGCAATTTTTGTGCTTTTTAGATATATAAAAACCTTAAAAATTAAAAAACTCTAAAAAAACTTATAAAAATTTTATAAAATTCTAGAAAAATCAAAAAAATAAAAACTATTTTTCTGAATTTTAGTTTTTGTTTATATTTTTCATAAAATTACCTCCAGACTTTTATAGATCAATTTTCTATTTTAAATTGATCTAATAAGTCTGGTTGTACAGTAGCACATTGTTTTTGCTCTTTTTGATTTTTAGAAAATTATATAAAATTTAAAAAAATCTGAAAAATTCACCAAAAATACTAAAAACGTAAAAAAATATAAAAACATTTTTGTTTGAATTTTTGTAGCATTTTTGAGTGTTTGTATTATTTGTTGAAGTTGCTTGTTTTGCTTTTTTCTTATTTTTCCCCCTTTATTAAAAATCCAAAAAATTTAAAAAATTAAAAAACCACCAAAAATATTTGTGTTTATTTTCTTTTATTTTTATACTATTTCGTAGGCCGCGAGGCCAATTCGTGTTCCCTAAGACCGACCCTGGATGCTATACCAGGTTAATAATATAGCCAGGACCGCTATTTTTGTTTTGATTGTTTTTTGTCTCTTTGTGTGGTGGTCTGATTTCACATTTTCTTGACTGAGCCGATTTTGAGTGACTGAGGTCGCAACGACCTTAGTTATCTATCTGCCTTAGTCGCTCGGGTTATTCGGCTAATCAGATACTCCTATAGAAAATGTTATAGATGATGCTTCCACTCCTACTAATGAGCGAATAAATGTAGTAGATGTAGACTTGATCATCAAATCTATTCGATTGGAAGATAATGAGGACATATCTCCTATCCTATTAAATGATCTATAAGTTACAAATGATGATCCATACAACTCCACAATTAATGAAATATATATAATATACCTGGATCAAATAACGAAGATTAACTATAAATTATGGTAATATATTGTATTAGTTAAAAAATTCCATTTATAATTGTATAATTAACTATTATATTTCCATTATAATCATGGTAGATTTTGGATGTGGTGTCTCTCATAGATCTCAACGGTCCACTCATCCAACATCCTCGGACTCACCTACCCTGCATTTTGATTTAGATTCACTTCATGTCTAGACTCGATGGGTCGTAGCCTACTACTAGTCTCTAGGTTATCCTCCTCCCTTTTATAGAGGTGTATGTGGAGAGTCATCTTCCTCAACAGCTCCTGATGCATGCCATGTTCCGGTACATGCACCGACATTGATAGATTCTGATTCTCCTTCTTTTAAACGTTCGAGAACCCATGTGCTTTTACCTAGTGGAGGTAGGCAGACTTCGTAGTCCTTCCCTTTGTTGGAGGTTATTGCGTAAGGGAGGTTTTTTTTAATTTTGCTCGTTTTAAATTTCATATATATATATATATATATGTATGTATATACTCTAAAAAAGTTACAGATTCTACAGGAATTTTCTGAATAGCAACAGGGTTGTAAAAGACATAATCAACATTTTCAAGAAACATTTGACAAGCATGAAATTTTGATGGTGTCTTATTCCTGTGACCAAGTAGAAGAGATTATTTAATATGTTCTTGTTAAGAATAGTATTTTATCAAACTAATTAATAGTTATTACAACTTACTTATCTAAAATTTCTAAAAAAATCAGATTACGTATTGTTTCATTCCTAGTCTAGGAAAGGAGGTCTGTCGTAGAGCCTTTATTTGTTTGGTGAAGAGGATGAGTAATATATTTTTCAAGGTAAGGAGATACTCGCATGCGAAGACGAGATGCGAGGAAATGAATTTTGAGGAGATGAATAGGTACCCACCGGCAAGGTGTATGGAGGAAAGGTATTGTCTTATCATCATAGTTTAAAATGTAATTTTCAAAAGAATTTATATTCATTTAATATTGTTTACAGGTGGTTGGGTTTTTGTGATTCATTCATTACAGATTCTGAGTTTGGAAGGAGGTCGATGGTTAGAAGGATAAATTGCCAAAAATAGAAGATCGGATCGACAAGTAGATCTAAAAACCACAACCAGATTAGAATGGAGCTGTTAATTTTCAAATATATATTTTGAACACATGAGTGGAATATTCTGTTATTATTATTTATCTTTATTTTTCCAGATGATTAGGTTGGAAAGAGAACCCTCATTTCAGGAGTGGCGGTCTAAGTCCCACAAGAGTAGGAAAGAGAGAAAGTTTCAATGATCCATTCCTGAAGCAAGAGAACTGATGATTAGTCTTTTTATTTTTTTAGCAATTTCAAAGATATATTACAATTCTTCCATTTTTTTCAACTTCTATTTCAGGATCGTTATTTGGCACAATCTGTAGAAAAATGGGGTGCGACTCCTGATAGGGAACAACCACCATTTGATAAAGCTATTTGAAAACATGTATAGAAAATATAAATTTATTTTATTAAATTTTAAATATATCTACATATTACGTAATGAAATTTTAAATAGGTGTTCGAGGAGAAGGATGTTGTGGCAAATCGAAAGAAGACACTTGGTCTCCCTTCATATTATGTGGAGGAGCATCGACATTCGTATTCTGCTTATGGTCAGTTATCTTATTCACAACCACATTCATCACAACCATCACCACAGATGGAGTCCCAGATGACGATGATGGTGGAGCAAGTGATGGAACTCTGACAAGATTTCATAGAGTACATATAAGTATTCTCCTTAAAACGAGTAATAATTTCATAGTTCTCTATCTCAACATGCATATATTATACATATTTTCCTTAATATAGGTCAAAAGGGTGTGCATCTGATCAATACGAGAAGATTGAATCAAATGACGATGAGGAGGAGAATGACCCAAAAGAAGAGGCACGCATGTATGCCAGGTTTAAGTAGAATGAGAAGGAGAAAAAGAAATCAGAATGGATTTTGATTTCAAAAAATTTTCAGATCGAAGAAGAAATGGTTCTTTTGTTTTTTTGTTTTGTGTAGTTGTTGAATTCCATGCAAGTCTTTAAATTTTTAGAAACTTTGATATTAGATCGAGTTGTTCTTATAGATTAATTCAACTGTAGAACTTTTGGAACTTCTATTAGGTATGTTTCTACATATACTACAGTTTTATATGAATGTATATGTTTAGTTTATAAATAAGTTCATATATATTATGTGAGTTTGATAGGTACAAGTTAGTTGTACATGTGAAAGAGGATGTCGTCTAGAAGGAATATTACATGTACTTTTCTCAACACTAAAACGCACCTGCAGTGGTTTCTTGGCGGGATTTACAGGTTCGACGAGGGGCCTAAACCTCGCCGAACCTGTATATTTTTCCAGCTCTATAGGTTGGGCGAGCACATGTGCTCACCCATGACTCTCAAAGTGCTCGACCTATTCTGTGTAGGAGAGCCATCGACGGGTCAATCCACAAACACACGGGAGGCGAACACATGTGCTCGCTCACATGTTGGGTGAGCACTTGGTGTGCATATGGTGTGTACAGGACGAGCCTCGATGTTCTCATCGATTGCGCCTTTTTTGTGTGTGAATCCAGGAGTTGTGACCAGTCCTTTTTGTCAGACCTCACAAGTTTCTGCAGGATCTTCTTGATTCTCTATTCAATAATTTAACCAGGCCATTTGACTGAGGATGATAAGAAGATGTGATACGATGTTCAATTTTGTACTCCTTCGATGGTTTCTTAACCTCTTTATTTGTGATGTGGTTGCCACAGTTTGAAATCAAAATCTTTAGTATTTTGAATCGTGAGATGATGTAACAACCTAGACTAAATATCTTCATATCGATTATAGAAGTGTCAATCATCAAGTGCGGATAGCAATATACCATATAAATATAGATATGACTACACATATAATCATGCTTCATTACATCTCCAATAAAAATGGCATGGGAATAATAGCATCTAATATGCATATTGTATGGGGTGGTCTAGAATAAGCAATATGGCTATTAGTATTTTAAGATGCAATGTTTTACATAATATTGAGATATCCGAATTAGGTTTGGAAAAAAAGATGAGATATTTGAATAAGTTGATACGCGTTAGTTTACTTTATTGTGCAATGATAGGTTAATATCATATAATTTAAGAATTTTATGATCAGGAATTTAAAAAAATGCATATCTATTTACTTTTTTAGCATGATGGATTTTGTTATATTTTTTTACATGAATATCATGGGTGAGTGGGATTTCAATATTATAATACACGAGCATGAAGGTCGGCATGCAGTACTTACGTGTCTACGGAAGAACTAAAGAAAAAAACGGATTAGCAAAGAAGGTTTTCATGCGATTGATATAGATATGGTCAGTACACCATTTTAGTTTCACCTCCCTTTATACTTTCACCCCTTCCGTTGTGCCATAGCATGGGAGATCTCTGCTGGGTTAATCCATAGGGGTCAATCGACAACTTCTCAAGTATTTTCTCTAATGAGTGTTTTAGTATCATGTAAACCATTTAGTCAAGTCCATATATTAGATGAGATCCTTTAGATATGGTCCCTGTGTTCAGGAAGATGATATAGTTATTTCATATGAAAAATATAACACATGAAATATATTATCTTTGTCAAAAACGTAGGAAATAAACAAGGGTGAAGTCATTCATAGGATATGGATATCATTCATAGGATATGGATATGTTCGAATGTCAGAATTTCATGTATGTTTTCTTTGCATTGTTACAAATACGAGATTTGGAATTTGTATCTGATCATATTTTAAAATTATATTTAATCATAACTTGCAAGAATTTTCATCAGAGTACACTTTGCGTAGGTGTGGACGAGAGTTTATCTTCTGTTTAATATAATTTATAGATGGCAATGGTTATTAGAATAATGTATATGTACCTGCGGATGGTATTCCACCAATCAAGGATGATATACGCGCAACACACTATAAGATCCACGTTAATAGGTAATGGGAGTAAACATTAATGGTTATCAGAACTCAGTTTTGTGTTGATCAATTATATTAGATAAGTGTTAGGTCATTAGTGTTTTAAGAAAAAGAATTGATCGTACATGGGTTTGCATAGAAAAAAGAAAATGTGCGATGGGGGTTTTGTTGGATTGCACTGATGAGTGGATTCTTGATAGTTATCTTGATTCTTTGTTGATGCTTAAATTCAGGTAAAGGTACTAACATTAAATCAAGAGTGTAAAAAAAGAAAATATTTAATTTTTTGTACCAAGATGAGTGGTTACAAACTTCTATTTACCTCATTAAGTTTCAAATATGCTTTATGTTATGTTGTATTTCAGAATTTATGGTATTTGGATTAGTATTGCAAATTTATCATTTGTCATATTTTGCAAAATATTATGTCTATGTGCAAGATAATGAGATTTATGCTTTCAAGTGGGTATATGAAAAGTATGACACACACATGCACGCACGCACGTACGCACGCACACACACGCATACACACACACGCGCGCACACACACATATAATGTTTAGAAAGCATGCACACTAGATCCACCTAGAATAACAATCCTGAACAAGTAAGAGGGCTTTGGGCCTGCATATCGTATACACATAGGCTTTAGGCCGTATGCGAGGTGTTTCTGACCTTTGGGGTCGTCTGATGTATGACAATTAAGATAAGGACCTAGGTTAAGTTCGCTTGCCTAGGCAATAAGTAAGGCTAAGGGATGAGTAACATCTCCCTGGCAGTAATGGTTCATGGACTTAATGAGATTAGATGGGAATATTGGTGCATAAATATGCTCATATGAACTGAAATTATGTTATTCTTTCGAGAAAAAGAATTTATTCTTATTACGTTCCTTTTATGCAAGTGGATTAATTTTATTTTAGGTTGTCATCTTATAATTTCTGCTTAGCAATTTTATATGTTTAACAATGTGAAACTTATATTTAAGTTGTGGGTTTTTAGTACATTCAAGTTATGATGTGGAAATATCTTACTTCATTTGAAAGTTTGGGTCATTCGTTGGGTCTGAACTCTTTATTCGGGTTTAGACTCACCACTCTATTGCTTATTATATTACAGACATACCGAAACAGGAATCATAGGAGGTTTGGAGACAACACTGACTTGGTTGGAGGTTGTTAGCATCGTATCATTTTGACCCCTTTTGGTGAAAGTTTTTGGATCATCCATGTAATATTATGTATGACTGAATACATGAAAATTTGTGATGATAAAAGGAAAAATAAAGCATATGAGATACTGCAGTAAACTTTTGTTATGTATACAGAGAAGTTTGTTGGATACTTTTGGTATTATATATGTGGATGTTAGATATGGATTCGATGGGTGTTGATGATGATGATTTGGTTAATATTGATATGGATGGATTGTGTGATGATATTTTTGGATTTATGTAATATATCATTCCGTACAGGTTGACGTTTTGGGGAGAACTCTAAATTATAGAGAAATTGTTGCCGAAATTTTATGGATATTTTAATTAAGATAAGGACATGAGGATACATGTCATGCTCATTTCGTTTAGCGGGGCGGTTCGTGATAGATGATGTTATCTTTTAGGAATCAGCACACTAGAGATCTATGGCTCGAGCAGGAATGTCTTTCTCCCATCGACTCACATAGTCCATGGTAAGTAGGATGTATTTGTAGCCCTGACTGTTAGGAAACAGATCCATGAAATTGATGCCCCAAGCATCGAACACATTTGAAATCGGAATGAATTTGAGGGGCATGTTGTCTTTGGAACGTTTCCCATTTTCTGACAATCAGTATAGGATTTGACATATTCAGTGGCATCCTTGAATAGTGTAAGCCACCAGAGGCTACACTGCAATATCTTCGATGTTGTTCTTCTTCCAAAATGGTGTTCACCAGATTCGAGCTTATGACAGTGCTCGGGGACACTTGTATACTCCTCCCGAGGAATAAACTGATGCCAAATGAAATCTGCTTCATCCCTGAACAGGTGTGGATCTTCCCATTGGTAGAAGTGTATTTCGGACAAGAATTTTTACTTCTTGATTTTTGTCCAATCTTGTGGAACTACCCCAGAGATGAGGTAGTTTACAATATCGGCATACCAAGGGATAGATTCCACGTTGAGAATAGATTCATCAGGGAAGGTCTGTATGATCGATGCATCGCTCAGTTGAGTATCTTGGCATTCTATTCTGGGAGATGATCTGCTACCATATCCTTAACTCCATGCTTGTCACATATTTCCAAGTCAAATTCCTAAAGGAGAAGGATCCATTTGAGTAGGCATGATTTGACATCCTTCTTTTATTATAGGTATCAGATAGTAGAGTAGTCAGTGAAATTAATAACTTTAGATCCAAGAAGATAGGATCTGGACTTGTCCAAGGTGAAAATCACTGCTAGCAATTAATTCTCTGTAACAGTATAGCTTCTCTGTCCTTTATCTGGTGTTTTGCTAGCATAGTGAAGGGCATATGGTTGTTTTCTCTTCTTTAATCTGAGATAGCACCAACTGGCAAATCTGATGCATTGTTGAGATGACAGTTTTGCGGTTTTATATTTATTTGATGAGAAATATGCATAATGCAAACACTAGTAAAAGGCAAAGAACATGCCACAGTTGTGTATTGTGGCTTAATGTCATATTACCGTGGCCTAATAGAATTGGCCACGGTAATATTACTGTGGTTTATACCACCATGTCTTATAGTTTACCGTGGCCAAAGAGTGTACTTTTTAGCCACAGTGGACTTACTGTGGCTATATTGTTTTGGCCACGATAATTTTACCGATGAAAAAACTTTTAAACCATTGTTAAATAGCATAACTAATCCATTTATACCACGGTAACTAAAATGAAGCAAACACCACCTTGCCAAAGTGCATAGGCTTTGACCACGGTTTAATAGTTGTGGCTACGAAGATTTTGCCATGGGAGTTGTACTGTGGTAAAAATAGTAGACTTTAAAAAAAATCCAATGCAGTTGTCAATTAATCTTTTAACAAAATGTCATATGATATACACATGGTATTCGGTATCCATTCCCTGTACTATCACAATCACATGGTGAACATGCCTACACATGATAAATCCACATTCAAGCTAACAAACAAACTTATGATAAAAATAAACATACATATTGAAAAAGTACATAATCCTCATGTCAACAGAAGGTTTTTAACAAAATAAGAGGTTACTAAGGTTCATTTAGCTAATAAAATATTAGAAAGTATCTGAGCTTTGAAATCCAATAATCTCTCCTAGCAGGACCTCTAATTTTATGACTCAATCATGTAAGCTACGATCTGGTTGGCATCTACCTCCATAGTACTTGGATGGATTAATCCCCCTCTCCCCCTGACGTACTTCTCTCATGCAGCGTGGATGTTCAGGTCCAGTAGCTTGTAGATATGTTGCATCTGGAGAGATAGAAGGAGACCCATTATTAGGGTGTTGCAGTGTAATCATGTGCTTCTGAGGAAATGAAATAAAAAGAATTTAAATTAATATATATATATATATTAAAATAAATTTGAAACATAATTAAATTAACTTACATGTTGCTTTTGTAATTTTTGATCATGCTACATTCTTGAGCCATCTTTTCCTTCTCTACTTTATGAGTATATAAAAAGATTGCATCGATCAACATCAATGCCTTTTTGACCTGAATTAATTCTATAAATAAATATACGAGTTAGTGCATAAAGATTACTTAAATTTTAAAAAAAAATGTCATTACATATCAACTCGTGATGTAACTGTCTGGTGTTTTTTGACTCATGCGAGAGGCATCTGCATTACAACAATTCTGACATTATATTGAAAAGAGTTTATTGCATTACAACAATTAAAAACCACACTTTTTTTAATGTAACAATAGGAGCAATAGGATTTATCTTTAGGATCATTGTCTTGGAGTATGGAAGCAAAGATAAAAGTGTACGATCAATTCCCTCTTAGTTACATTACTTAAAATCTTATATTTCTTTTTAAAAAAAATCAGAATCATATATGATGATCATTGCATTTTTAATAATGATAGAATTGAAGTCCAATATTTTGTTACCTGCAAATATAAAGGTGGGATTAAATAATCCATATGCATACTATGTTTGGCCACGATAAAAATTCGGTGGTCTCAAATTATTAGTCATGGCAATAATACCGTGCTCAAAACATATTGGTCACGTTAATAGTAATGTAGTCTAACATTTTTTGCCACGGTAATTAATGTTGCAATTAACTTCAGGTTATAGTACTTTACCGTGGTCAATAGGTTTTAGCCACAATAGTATTTATTGTGGCTTGATTGTGCAGCTAATGCAATATTTTTTACTAGTGAAATGTAGTTGTCGTAACCCAAAACTGTCTCAAACAAAAAAATTATTCAACTAGAAGAAATAAATCAAAAGAAAGAAGAATGCGAGAAAATTGCTATTTATTTTACCTGTATAACATGTAGGATCAAACTCAGGGAGGCAACATTACACGAGGGATATTAATTAATGAAAATCAAATAGGATTATTTTTCTCCATTATTGTTTTTTAATGATAGGGCTTTATTTTGTATAAAGACCCTGCTTGGGAAGACTGACTATTTTGACATTGATGACACGAAATTCCGACACAGTTAAGATGGGATAAAATAATATCACAATTGTCGTTGTTCTCAACCGCGTTGTTCGGTCAATGAGAAAAAAATTTGTATTTAAACCACTTAAGATAAGATAAATCAATAAAAACAATGTAAGCGGTTTTCGCTATTCTTTTTACCTGGTATAGCGACCAGGGTCGAACACAAGGAGCACGATTTAAAAATTATGCAGTCAAATTTCAGAGTTAATTTTTAGTGGTTTTTGAATTTTTATTTTTTTTATTTTCAAAATAAGCACAAAAGATAAACAACACACACCACACTTTTTTGTATTTTTCAAAAAGGTCGAAAATTCTCAGAAAATTAGAAAGAAAATCTTTTTGTATTTTATATATTTTAAAATATTTTTGGTAATTTTTTCAACTTTTTCTGATGTTTTTGTGATTTTTAAAAATCAAACAGTGGAAAACAGAGCAAGCTATGCACAGTCAGAAGTATTTTGCAATTTAGAAATACTTAAATTGCCCAATAATTCTGAAAATTATTTTTAATAGAAACTACAAAGCAATATCTACAATCAGAAACTGAAATCATAATATTTAGATTTTTCTATAATTTTCTACATTTTTTTAAGATTTTTGGTTTTTTCGCCATTTTTTGGAGTTTATAAATGATCTAAGCACAAAAATTGGACAGAAATTAAAACACACCAAAATACAACTATAATTATTTTTATAAGAATTTTTCGATATTTTATGAATTTTTAAATTTCGGACAGAGAAAAATACACAGTTTTTTATTTTTTAAACATATCAAAAGTCAATAAAAATTGATGACAAATTTATACAATGTTAAAGACTACACTAGGAGCATGACGATTTTTTTGGAAAATTCTTCGACTCATAAAAACATTTATTTCATTGAAAAGAGCAAGCAAGTTCAAGTTATGTAGTACAGGGACTGAAACGAAATTTTTCAAAAGTTTTCCAATGAAAATAAAAATAATAAATAACGAAGCGAATGTTGCAGATTACCGAGTGATTGGAATTGGCAATGGGGACTTTTGCAAACGTGGAAACCTCCGGGGGATGAATCGATATGTTTCCAATTACTTGTTTATTTCAAAAACCCCTAGGGTTTGTTCTGTTCCTTCGTTCTTCAAATGGGGAGGGGCAAGCGAGCATCTGCCGCCGCCCACTGAGGAGGGAGGCGCTGGACGGCGCGGGTCGCCTGTAGCGGAGATCGGCGCTCGTGAGGCATACCGCTGGGCAGCTGGTGTTGAAGGAAGGGCGCAGCGCGGCTAGCGCACCGCACGGGCCTGGAGCAGCGCCGAGGGGCGGGGAGCCTGGAGGGCTTCCACCGCCGACAAGGGGCTGGCTGTCGGTACAGCGGGCAGCCCGTGCATGGGGCGGCGCGAGGGGCAGTCGTGCGGGGGCTGCACGCGGAAGGTGGGCGGTGCGGCGGATCTTGGATGAAGGCGGAAGGAGGATGGCGCTGCGGGCGTCAGCCGAAGGGGTGTCCACGCAGTAGCGATGGCGCGGCAGGAGGCCGCTGGCGGAGGTCAGGTGGCGATGGCGGAAGGATCCCGCGGGGGATGGACTGACACCGAGCGTCGGCGAGGCACGGGGCGGAGGGCGCCGCCCGTCATCCTGCTTTTTTGTGTTTTCTTTATTTTTTATTTTTATTTCCTACAAAATGATGTAAGAGGAAATATATGTTTATTTAAATCAGCAGAAATAAATAAGTGAATAATTTTTTTATTGTTATTTTAATCTTTTTAATGTTTCCCTACAAAACAAATGTTAGATGAAATAGATATAATTTTTTTTATTATTTATTTATAAATAAAAATGGACTTGTGAATGGACAGATTTTGTGATATGGAAGATAAATCCGAAGATCCGACCACCGTACGTGGTCAGATATGATGGGTTGCGTAAGGTAGAAATGAAACGCGAGGATCGAGATGTGAGATGAAAATCGGTATCGGATCAGAATCAAGTGTGATGGAGTTTTTTTATGATTTTTAATGATCTGAGAGTTTGATAAAATGGTAGCAAAAACTAGACCTACGATTTACCTACGAAAAATGATAAGAATAAAATATGGATCTCACCTTGGATTTGGACACGTCCTGATGGCCTCAACGACGACCGAATCGCTGTCACCGACCGGATCAGAGGCTGGGCACCCTTCTACAACGAATAGCTCTCGGAGATCGGGCTCCTCTCTCCAAAGATTGATCAAGAGGAAATGACGGAGGAGGAGCCCATTAAAAAGAAGACAAAATTAAAAATGGAAAATATCTACAAATGAGGAAGGTGTTTATTGGTTATTTAAATAAATAAAATAATTAATTAATTGAATAGAAATGAAATTCGGAATTAAATAAAATAATTAAAATAAGTAATTTATAAAACTTAATTAGCCACCTTAATGGTGGTTTTTCAAGGTAGAAATCAAATCTTATATACATGGAATGTTTTCAAATCAAATAAATGAATTAAATAAATAAATAAATCAAATTTTGTAATTAAATTAAATTATTTAATTAATGTGAGATATTTTATATTTTTGATGATTTTTAATTAAGGAAGTTAGTTGTATACACATATTATACACATATAATACAATATACATATATATACATAGGGAAATAATTTATAAACACACATTTTTTAAATTTTATTGTTTATATTTTTTGTTTTTATTTTTAATGAGAATAATATTTATAATTATATACATTATGTATAAAAATAAATATGAATAAAATATATACAACAAACATATGGGAAAACTGCACAAAATACATCAGAAAACCGACTTTTCAACCGTAACTCCAAAAATTATGAAATTACAGCCATTTGAAAAATAATTTAATTTAGAGTACAATGGAAGTGAGTTGGTACAATTTGAGTTCGTATGGAGCCAGAATTGGTATTGTAATGATTGCATTGCGGCTTTTTCTGAGGATGATTATTTGCAATATATACATTACTTTATTTTACAATTATTTTTATTATTTAAAATACATTTTTATTTACAACTTTTTCTTACAAAAATAATTAATTTGAGATTAAAATATATACAAATAAAATATTACAAGTTTTATACAAATATATAGGGAATTATGTACAAATTATTTTTGGATTTTTGACAAAAGACCATATCTTCTCCTACTTTATTTTTGGTCGATCCGGTCAAGTCTTGACCTTCTCTCGGGGTTCGGGTCAGTCTGTATTTATTGCATAAATACCTCATTTCTTTTTCTCTTCTTCTTTATTCTTTTATTTTTATACAAAAAGTGTTAAAAATATAATTTTAACAAAATCATGCAAAATATAAAATTATGGAATTAGTGGGTATTTACAGGTGTTTGACTAAGAAAATGAAGCTAAAAATAAAAGAATGAAGGCGATGAATCGTGGATTCATCAGACTCAACATTGGTTTACATCAAGGTTCAGCTTTGAGTCCATTTCTTTTTACTTTGATTATGGACGAGTTGACAAGTCACATTCAAGATGAGTTACCTTGGTGTATGTTATTTGCTGATGATATTGTTTTGATTGACGAGACTAGAGATGGAGTAAATGAGAAGCATGAGGTCGAGAGACATGCATTGGAGACTAAAGGATTTCATATAAGTAGGGCTAAGACAGAATATATGGAGTACACCTTTGATGGAAGCAATGGTGAAGGAATTGAGGTGAATATTGGTGACAATAACATTCGGAAGAAAGATTCTTTTAGATATATGGGATCTATTTTGCAACAGGATGGGGAAATTGATGGAGATGTTACTAATAGAATAAATGCAAGATGGCTAAAGTGGAGAGGAGCCATTGTTGTTCTCTGTGATAAGAAAATTCCTTTAAAAATTAAAGGAAAGTTTTAGAAAGCAACCGTGAGACCTGCTATGCTCTGTGGATCTGAATGTTGGCATGTGAACCATAGACATGTGCAGAGAATGGTTGTAGCAAAAATGAAAATGCTAAGGTGGATGTGTGGACATACACGTAAAGATCGGATTCGGAATGATGCAATCAGAAAGAAAGTTGGTGTAGCTCCGATCGAGGATAAGATGCGAGAAAACCGCTTAAGATGGTTTGGTCATTTGCAAAGAAGATCAACAGATGCACCAGCTAGGAGATGCGAGTGTTGGGATGTTGAGCCGCTGAGAGAGGGAGAGGATGACCCAAGAAGTGCTGAAAAGAGACTATACGAAGGAATCTTAGTTTTGTAGATATAAGCCTGATATTGACCCAAGATATATCTGAATGGAGGCGAATAATCCATGTAGCCGACCTTATTAATTGTGGGAAAAGGCTTTGTTGTTGTTGTTTTTATGAGTTTTTAATGCCTTCTATTTTATGGATTTTTTAATATTTTTAATATTTTATATTTTATTTTTTATTTTTTATTGGTTTTTAGTTTTACAATTTTTTTAATTTTTAAAAAGAAAACAAATAAAGAAAATATAAAAAAGAAAATAAAGGTCTATTGGATTTTTAGAAAATAGCAAAAATACTTAGAAAATAAAAAAACTTTATTTTTTATACAATTTTATACCATTTTTGGGATTTTTGTGGGATTTTTAAATTTTTTTAGGGTTTTTAAAAAGAATTAATACTAAAAACAAAAAATAAACAAGTTCAATCTACTATTTTTTTAGATTTATAAAATATAAAATAAAATATAAATACCAGAAATAAAAACAAATAGAAATCAAAATTTCCAAGCTTTAAAACAAGCTTTTTTATGTATTTATGTGATTTTTAATGACTTGATATAATTTTTTTTATTTTTTTCAATATTTTTCAATTTTTTTAGATTTTGAATGCATTTTCATATTTTTTATGTATTTATGTGATTTCTAAGGTATTTTTCATATTTTTTTGAATTTTTTAATGCAACAAACCAATTTTTAGTGGTTTTTGAGTTTTAAAAAACTAATTAATTTTCAAAATAAAGATTAAGGCTGGTTAAACTTATTAATAGTAATTTTAGGCGATTTTTAGAAATAATTAATCATTTATAAAAAAAAGAATTAAAGACATAACAAAAAATTGTTGAATAGAGACCTAAGTGTAATTAATTTATTTCTAGATACTGAACTAATGACAACTATAAAGATAATAGGACAATAATTGCAAAAAGTCCACAAATAAGCATGCATATGCACGTGAATCTGATCCAGAAGGACCTAGTTGCAAAGAATTTATTTTCTGAGACTAATTAGTAGCCGAAAACCACAATCAACATATTGCAATTTCTCAAAATCGCATGTGCTGACGCACGAGTCTGTGTAAACTAGACTAAAATGCAAATTTAAAAACAATCGATGACATTACTGTGATTATTCAAACAATGATAAAAAGACAGACACGTGTTCATGAAGGAACTATTTATAAATAAAACCAACTGCATGATAAGACATGTAAAATCACCAGTGGCTCATGCCTCGCACGTGGAAGTTGAACATTTTTTTATGAAGTCTTGCAGATCTGATCGAACGATCTATATTTGTGGCTTGGTCGACAATTGTGATTGAATCCGGCGCATAGTGTTCTTGATCTGACGAAGGATAGAAGGCCTGGAAGAACTCGCTTGAGTGTCTGCGTTGCTAAACTTTGATTGTCTTTATCTCTTTGAATTAGCCTCTGATACTCTGCTTGAAGGTCTCAGAGTGATGTTGGTGTCCTCCTATGTTGTTCTAAGACGAGAACAAAGTCTAGGTCCCGTTGATCAGGGACCTGGATATTGATCTCTGCCTCACGTGTACGTCAAT
The DNA here is from genome assembly GCA_037367405.1 of Ottelia alismoides. NCBI lineage: Eukaryota > Viridiplantae > Streptophyta > Magnoliopsida > Alismatales > Hydrocharitaceae > Ottelia > Ottelia alismoides. The sequence goes on from JAZKJV010008804.1 coordinate 161,657, forward strand.
CTCCAGGTGTTAATCTACGCTCTAGATGGCGCTCCTAATTCCTGCAAGTTATTCTACACTCAGAGACAAAAGCTCCAGTGACATTTATTAAGTTGAAAATAGGGAAGCTGAGGTGAATGAACAATCTCCGGCAGGGTGGTCAAAGAGGATATTGGGTTCAAAGATCTAGCACAGATCTGGTTAATTAGAGATTGACGGAAGGTAAAGAAATGATCATGGGAGGTGAGACAATGATTGGATCGAAGTTTAATCAAGTAAGAGACCTCAGATCGATCATCTCGGAGGGGAATCAGACTCTACTAATCTACGCTAATCAAGAATAGGAATTGACGGAAAACGGCTAAAATAAAAGGCAAACTACTCTGTATTACCCTACGATGGATTAGGATGGATCGTGGCCTCAATTCGATGATGGAAACTTGAAGATGCGTGGCATGCTGGCAGAGGTCCGGTGGAGCTCGGATCTCGTTCCTCCACCAAAATGACGCTCTCCCGATGTAACATCCCAACCCCAAACATAGTGCCATACCTAAAACTCACGAAGTGTAGGTGTAGGTTATAAGTGATGGGGACTACTACTTGACAACTTGGGCTTAATCATTTTGGGTGGTTGTCAACGGATCTATTTGGGCCCGAACCCAACAAGTTGTCAGAGCCAGTTTTTCTCGATAACGGACCGGGGACCTAAGCCCGGGACGTTACACCCGATCATGGAAGAGTTGCTCTGTCACTGCAGCTCTATCTAGAACTCGATCTCAAACGAAATATGGAGGGGAAAATGGATCCAATGCGAAGGAGGAAGATATGGAGGTATTTATAGAGCTGAGCTACATGTGCCTTTGAATTTGGGAAGGGTGTGCAAAACCGAGGCAGGGTGGATCGAAAAAGAATAGGGACCGACCACTTTATTCGTGAAAAAGGCAAAGGATGGGAAGTTAACCCGGGTCAACAAACCTAAGTCCGACCAATCACAGGCCAATACACTAAAAGACAATAAGATAAAAGAATAAGAAAATAAAAGAAAAATATGAAATGAATATAAATAGATTTAAATTAAGAAGTTTTAAAATAAAAAAAATGTTCATAAATTAATGGACTTATTTATGGTGATTTTTAATAAATTAACTAAATTAAATAAATTGGTAAAAATTAATAAAAACGTTTATTCATGGGGAAAATACTTATATACAACAAACCAAGTTTTTAATAAATTGTTTTACAAATATCCACTTAATTTATTAATTTATTAATTTACAGAATAATTTAAGGATTTAAATATATTTTTATTTTTTGAGTTAATTTAATAAGTTAATTAAATTATAGTATGTGCAATATATGTGTGCGATACCTACACAATAAATACATTATTTTATTTTATTACAATATATATACAAAATAGAAAAAATAGAATATGTGCAAAATAAAAGAAAATAAATGGAATAATAAATAATATAGATTATAATATAAACAATATACAATAACACGCCAAAAAGCCACTTTTAACATCTTAACATCGATTTTTATGGAGCCACTTTCATTTTAAAGCTTATTTATTTTGAACACAATGAAAGTGAATTTGGCTTATTTTGAGTTTTTGTGGAGAATATATTAATCTAAAAAATTCCGCTTTATCAATTTTTTAAAGTGTTTTTATTCTTATTATTTATAAATATTCTTCTTGTAATTATTTTTAATATTTATAACTTATTTTTGTGTAGAAGTTTTAAGAACAAAATATTTTATTTGAGGTTAATTTTGTGATAAATAAAATTATAGAAGAAATGTTCATTATGCACAATGATGAATGAACATGTGTGAGAATTATTTTTCTTGATTTTTCTAGATACATACCTTATCTCCCTCTATTTTATTCCTTATTGATCAGGTCAAATCTTGACTTACTCGGGCCTATTTGGTTGCAGGGTTGGGCAGGGATGGCCCAACCCTGGTTACTATTCACAAGGGTACTTTCTCCTCACAGATTACTATTCACCCATCCCAATCCAGCCCAACCCAACCCTGCCCAACCCTGTAACCAAACAGGCCCTTAGGGTTAGAACCAAAATGAATTTATTGCATATATACAGTCTTTTATTTTCTGTCTTTTTCCTTTATTTATTTATTTATTTATTTATTTATTTTAAGTTAAAATAATAATAAATTTACACTATTTACAGACGAATGAAGGGTTATTAATAAGTGATAATTATTGATTTTTATAGGTGTTCTGTAAGGGATTTTAAGATAAAATAAATGAATATAGATGATGAAATGGAGATTCATCATCCCCCTATACTTATATGAAGAATAAGTGACTAAAAAGGGAATAAAGAAAAAATAAAGAACTTAGAACAATATTGATTTTTGAACTAACCATCATAAAATAGAACTATAGACTAAATCATTTTGCACAGAAATACGAAAAGAAGGAACATCGCATGCTGCATGTTAGGGAGGAATTATCCTTCACAACAAGAGCAAAAAAGATGGATAAGCTCATCATGTTACATTTTACGTAGAATTTGCTCGAAAAAAACATTTTTTCTAGTTTTCCCATGTCAACCTGATTTGGAAGCATACTAAGGGATAAGTAATTATCTAGTTATGATGTTGCACTCGTTAAATATCTTATCCAATGGCTCCTCATCATCAAAATATTGATATGCCTTGAATCATATCTATTTATTTAGCTGGATTGTTGATGTGTTTGATCTCCGTTCTTAGGATATGATTCATGGCATATCAATGCTAAGGACATCGAAAAGTCATGTTCAAGGCATGATTTCTTCTGAGAGTCATGCCGGTTCTGGATACATGAAGAAGAGAAAGTAGAAGTTCAAATCGAAGTATCACAATGCTAAGGACATCTACAATTACTGCAAAAAAACCTGAGCATTGGAAGAAGGAATGCTCATAGAAGAAAGACAAGGCCACAGTTGTTTTCGTGTCCCAAGAAGATGCATATTTCGAAGATGATCTGGCTCTCACAGTCACAAATCAGAAGAATATGGATTGCACATGGATTCTAGATTAAGTTTGTTCTTATCATATGACTCCCAATGAAGATTGGTTCTGCACCTATGAGAAGATAGATGGCAGAAACGGCATCATGGGAAATGATGCAGCATGCAAGATTGTAGGAATCGGCTCTATGAATATCAAGATGCATGGAGTCGTAAAGACGGTGACTGAAGTACGCCATGTTCCTGATCTGGGGAAGAACTTAATATCCCTTGGAGTCTTGGACTCTAAAGGATATAGGTACAACACTGAAGGTGGGGTCATGTAGGTTGCCAAAGACGGATTGGTTGTCATCGGGAAACAAGTAGAGCATATATGTCATGCAAGAGTCTACAACTCCTAGGAGTAAGTTCAAGCAATGTTTGGACTTTCTCAATGTCAATAGTTGGTAGTAGTCCCATGGAGGGGTTGATGGTGTTATGGTGAAGCTCGATAAAGTTTCTGTGATGGTAAATTTTAAGGTGCATATTATTTACGATTCCTTGAATTCTGCTATCTGAATTTCTAATAGTGGTTAATTCAGCTATATGAAAATTCAACTCGTGATGAAATCAAGAAGTGGTTAATTCTACCACTGGAGAATTCAACTCATGGTATAGCAGTGATTCATTTTGCTAAATGAGGATTCAATTCAAGATGGAGATCGTTGATATGCCTTGAATATCCTAACCATTTCTTGTGTTGGATTGACGATGTGTTTGACTTCTATACTCACTTTCTGATTGGTAGAGAGATGTTGGACTGGATTGCTGAGATGCCTGATCCGCCTTCTGAATCGTGATTGACTGAGAGCTATTGGGTTGGATTATTGAATATAATTAGTATTCTTCTATTGCGGTATAAAATGAGGCCCTAAGGCCACCACATATTGTATTATCATCATCATTCCTTCTCAATGTCTTCTCAGTATCTTCTGTACGCTCTCTTCTTTCTCCACATACTGAAAATCGATCACTACCACCCAAAGATGTAGCCCAATTATAGGTGAACTTTGTAAATCTGTGTGTCCACATGCTCTGTTGGTTGATGGATTGATCTTCCACGTAAATTACGATATATGCCTGTCATGTGAACTGTAGTAGCAACGAAAGCACAGGAAGGGCGCTACTTCACCAACGTATGAAATTGATGATGAGGTGTCCGTCGCGGTATTTCCTTGTGCCGGTTTCCCAAAGAAGGTCTTGCCGTACGGGGGAGGGAACCAGCCCAAAAGCCGCAGAGAGTCCCCATCGTGTCGGAGTTGGAGTCACCAAAGTTGAATATGGTTGGGAACTTGTAAGGCTCGAGTGTCGCTGCAAAACGGAGACCAAGAATTACGCGGCGGAGTAGCCGCACGCACTTGAGAACATCCATGAGGACTAAGATGGAGTGTGCTTTGCGGGTAAGTGGCAAGAGGAGGACAGATCGGAAGGATGGTGTGATTTCAAGGGACCATCTTAGAGGTCATCCTCTTCTCTTTGGATACGAACTATTCCATATAAACACTCCCATGTGCTTTTTCCTTCGGTGCAATTTTGGATTCCAGTGAGAGCATGTGAGTTGGAATTATTTTATATTGTGTAATTAAATAATAAAAGATGCATGAAATCAATAACAATTATCGGCATCATCTCGTCCTCCTCATCACCGCCTCTGTCCTCTCTCGTCGCTGATCACTTAGCAACATAAATTCAAATCAATCACCTCTGTAATTACAATTGATATATATACACATCATAAATAATCTACCAGTCAATTAAAATGAGATCAATCCTCTCCATCCTATGAGCATATGTATCAATACAGTTGTTGCACTCTTGAGTACGTTGACGAAGCGTGTCCCATGGATCCGACAGCCTCCTTCTTCTTCACCTGCATGTCCAAGGTGATCTATGGAATTCCCTTGTCCTCTTCGCCTGCAGCTGATGTCATCTCACAAGGTCCTCTCCAACGTGCATACAGATTCCAAGCAAAGATGTTGCTCTTCCAACTTGTAGGAGAAACACAAAGGGGCTTGTGTGGAGAAACGAAGAGAGAGAGAGAGAGAGAGAGAGATGGAGAGAATAGGCATCAAAAAAGAATATTAACTAAAGAGTGGATGGGTGGCCACCGAGTTATTTGGGACAAACCCTAGTCAACCATTGACTTGAATCAATATGCAACTTGGATTTATTTATATGATTTATTTAATTCAAAATAACATTGAATAAAATAAATAAATTTACCAAAATTATGTGAATCAAATCCATATTATCTCAACTCACATTTCTTTAATAGCGATATCGTGGATAGGGCTACGTGTGATCCATGAGAATCATATTCTCATCGTTCATGATTTTAAGATAAGTGCATGTATACCCCAAATCAGAACGAGGACATCGAAATTCAAGATAGTTTTATCCATGGATAAGGAAATTTAACAATATACACTACAAGGAAAACAAAATGTCACTACAAGGAAAATAAGTTATGTCCACAAAATTATACCCACGGATTTGGAACTTGTGGTCACAAAATTGAGCTTTGGCCACAGCACTTTGTGGCCAGTAGCCGTAGCTACAAGTCTCGTCGCAAGAGTTCTCTAACCACGAATATGACGTGACCACTATAAGTGACCACATAACTTGTCATGGCCACAACTCTTGTAAGAGGACTTTGGCCACGGATTATCGTGGCCACAAGTTTCTGTAGCCACATTCCATGGCCACAACATATTTTTCTTATAGTGTGTCTACAGAACTATGCTCATGGATGTGGGGTTTGTGGCCACAGAATTAGGCTGTGGCTACAACACGTCGTGGTCAGTAGCCATAGCTATAAGTCTCGTCGCGAGAGCTCTCTAATCACGAATATGCCTTGGCCACTACAAGTGACCACAGAACTTGTCATAGTCACAACTCTTGTATGAAGACTTTGACCACAGATTGTAGCTACGAGAAACTAGTGGCCACGGAATTATCATGGCCACAAGTTTCCGTAGCCATATTCCGTGACCACAACTCATTTTATTACAGTGACATTAGAATTTCTCTTATTTGTGCAACAAGTGGGGATACTTTAAAATATTGATAGGAGATCATACAAGCCGTGCAAAGTAACTTAATATAATATCGTGTTTGATAATAAGGATAATAAATGATTAGTAATCCTCTTATCAAGTCGGATACCGAAACGCCTCGCCAAACGACCCCAACCTTTTTGTATTAATTTTCAAATCATACAAAACTTGTATTGCTTCATTGAACGTGATTTAATCCAAATAAAAATCTCAGTCAACATGTTTCTTAGTATAGCCACTAACGTCCATAATGTTCCATCCCCCAAGAAATGGAAAGTCATATACAATTTATTATGATCGCATCAACCATCAATATTCCCAATACTCATAGTATTCTACATACCAGAAGACCTGCCTATATAACATAAAGCATATATTTCCATGATCTTTATATCACCATCCAAGTATAAGAAGTATCTCCATCAGTCAGCAATCATACACTTTCAAAAAGCATACATTGATAGTCTTAGCTTTGTATCATGTTTCCAAAATAAGATGACCACTGACATTTGCTCCTACGCCCAATGTCTCGTAAGTGAGCTCTGTCTCCCACTTTATTTGCAATAAACTAGAATCGTTCCTTCGAGAAATCATGCACCTCATACACGTTATATGCATGCCAAATGTCGATATATAGATATTGTCATGCCATCAATCTAATGGTCTACCTAATTTACATACATAGATATGTGTGTATGTACATCGCTGATTAAAGGATGATTGCATATATCTTGACAGTTTATGATAGGGGTCTTAATATATCTCCATCTCATTAAATTACTCTTAAACTTGATTAGTCTAATTATTATGAATTTCTATTCCCAAGCAAATGACATACATCAAGATTATAAGTTGAACATCAATCTCTTGAGAAAATTGTTATCTCTTCTCAGACTAGAGATCACTATTCCATAACATTATACAACATTATATATTTATATATGTATATATATATATGTATGTATGTGTATGTATGTGTGTGTATATTGTCATCAATCTAACTCCATGGATCAACATCTACGCATCAACCCATATATGTCGAAGTAGCCGCGTGTGGAAACTTAACATGGCTTCTTACAAAGAAATAATGCCTTTTCGAACAACAAAGGACTAAATAAAAATATTATATGATAGTTAGATGGACATCAATCGAATGAAGGTTGCGTCTTTATCTTTTACCTCAATATCTATATTTTTCAGTTCTACCAATAAAATATTAAATATTAAAGTGTTCGTTGAGGTGTACTGTCTTGCATGCAAAACAAGAACAACTCATTGCTTCAAAAGCAAGATGATTGTCAAGCTCTCCATCTTATAGTGACTCTCAAGCTTCAGCCATAAAAATGTTACAAGTTCCTCATTCACGATTTCAATGATTTTTTTACTATTTAAGAGGGATGGGAGGTTTGAACCATGTTCTTTAAAATGAGAGCACACTGCTTCTACCAGCAGACCATTTGAGGGGTTTTACGACTTCAATGATTACCTCATCTACAGAGACGGCATCATCATCAAGCGTGCCTTCCACTTGCGATGTCAAGTCAACAAGATCCATCTTCTTCAACTTGATCCTCAATTTTTCCCATATGCAAGCGATGTCTAGATATCGCCTTGCATCAAAAGTGCATGCTTCTTGATTTACTAAACTAAAGACGAAAAAACTATCACTTTTTGTGAACTTCTTAGCCTTCATGTTGTACAATAAAATCTAGATGGATCTCTAGCAAATCTCAAGCTCTTATATTAGCTTGTTGTAGTATCAAAAGCAATCAACAAAAACAATGATTGTAACTGAGAAATACATCCTTGGACGACGGCTATCGATCATCACTATGCGCAAAGAACAAAAGGAGTACATAAGATTATATCCACGTCAATCTTTAAATTCCTTACCCTTAGGGATCACAACAAGAAATTGGACCTAAGGCAACAAATAATTTGAATATTTGTTGCTATATCTTCTAATGTTAAAAATATAACAACGAATATTATTCATTATCAAATCGTCTTTTATACTTGTAATTAGCAACGAATATCATATTCCTTGTTAAAGGCCCTTATAACGACGATTTTTTCGGTGAATTATTCATTAAAATTCACACTAATCGTTGCCAAATTTAGCAACGATTAGAAGAAAACGGCAACAAATAATCGTTGTTATACGATTCATTGCGAGGAATATAGCAATGAATACCATTATTCGTTGCGAATTCAAAGAAGTAAGCAATTCGTTGTTATATATTTAACTAAGAAGATATAGCAATGAATATTAAATTATTCGTTGTCTTAGATCACTTTTGTTGTAGTGGATGAAAATGAATACAAATACACTCATATCTATTTGTATTAGCATTCGTCAAATTTATGGGATGTGGATGACATTTCCTCATATCTAGTGAAGACAAATGTGAATACATCTACAAATATTCAACATTTGATGAATATGAATACGAATACGAACACAACTATAATATCCTCAACTTTGACGAATACGAATATGAATACAAATGTTCATATTTTTTAGGATACGGATATGGATATTTATTTTTTTTTATGGATACGAATACGAATATGAATACAAATATTCAATTTCTGCATGATAATAATACTTATATGGTACACATACAAATATAGTAGGCTTTCTTTTATTATTTAGTTATTTTTTTACATTTTCTTTTTAGTTATTTTTATACACATATTCATTATTAAAATAATTAATATACTTTTTATATATCAAAAATTATTATGGACCTAAAATTCTTATAACTTTTAAATAAATTTGGACTTGCTTGTTATTTGTATATTGATTCGTATTCGTTTATTAAATATCTATATCCAAATTGTGAATATTCATTTTGCCGAATTGTCAATATTCATTTTTGCATTTGTACTTGTATTTTGATGATATAATTTTACATTTGCACATTCATGTAAAATTCATATTCATATCAAGATTTTAAAAAAGATAAGGATACGGTAACAACTATAATCATATCCGTATCATATTATTTTCATCCCTACTAGCCCTAGGAAGTTTATGGAAGCACTCTCAACGTAAATAAATCCCAATAGTAAATCAATCCAGATTAACAATAAGAGTACTAATTATTATTCTAAAGGGGTAGTGCATCTAACCCCTCCCCTCAAAGACCCCGTTTTGGGGCGATGGCCTTCGTCTTTAAAATTTGAAAAGAAAATTGAACATTAAGGACCTCAGGGTTCAAGCGTATCAACGTAAAGAGAAACAAAATAAATATTCAAGAAAAAAAGAAAGCTATATTTTTAGAACCATTAGATCAACGATCTATGCGTAGACGGATGTGGATGGTGAGATCGCATATCACACGACTTTAACAAAGTCGGGCTGCGATTAATACTGTGACATAATAGTATGCCATGGATTATAGAATGCACCCTTGCAATTGTCCATCTTGGCCTGCTGAAGACCAGTCACAAGACTCACAACTGAAAGCATAGTACCTCTACCAATTTCCTATGGTTCTTCCCTTGCAAACTACTTCAAGTATAAAGCAATAGCACATCCTTGCATTACAGTAACTCTCAAGTAAAATGTTAATTTTTAAAAATAAATAATCTGAGACTGTATCCAATGATGCGGCTACCTCGCTTACGCCTCTTAACTAGCTTGAACAAAATCATCTACAAAAATTTCTTATGGGTAATCGCGCTTGATTGTACAAAATGATGTATGGTGTAATAACAACAATGGGAGGGAAGGAGCTTTCCTGGCTCATGTTCTACACATGCAAGGTGTAAGAGGATTCTCCCATAGATCGTAGTTGCGGAAGGTTTCCTCGGGGAGTCCTGTTCTCGTCTGGTGAGTAATCACAACGTCCTCTACAAATGGCGCCCACCCCAGGTAAGGATCGCCGAAGGACTTGGACATGACTCCCTTATCCGGCTTTATGGACTTGAGCCGGTGGCCTGTGTATCTCCGAGCACCGATTATAAGCTTAGCGAAGTTCCCGCCGTGAGTCATGACAAAAACGTCTGATTTTAAGCAAACCAGGAAATCAAGAGCGGCCAGGCTTGTCACATGCTTCCTGAATTCATCCAGTTCCTCTTTACTTGCTAATTCTTCTTTTGTTACCTGTTAAATTCCAAATACAAGTAGATGAGGTTACTGAGTTGCAAGCAGCAAAAGCTCGTGTTTCCGCTATATTACTACAAGAGCTGCACTGGTGGGATACAAAAACGAAAATACGTGCTGCATATCCTTATCCATTTCTTGGATCTGTTATTTAAAGATGTGAAAGAATAACAGATTTGAATAGGTGTAGAAATCAGTTCATGTATCAGAGATAAGTTTGGAACGTAAATCATGCAAGTACTACCTGAAAGTGCCTCAGTAAATAAATAGGGAAAAATGTTGCTGCCCCTTGGGGGAGCTAACTCGGCTCCCTCACCCTATTTCCCCAATATTTTTTTTGAAAAATGCTTCCGTGGATGTTTATCATTATATCCCTATATTATGTCATTCAAACTTCGTGCGAAACAGAGACTCATACGGCATCCATCCAGACAGAGTCGATTTCAACAATTCTGCGACCGTTAAAAAATGATTGTCTAGATGGAGGCTTTATGAGTCTCGGTTTCTCACGAGACTTGAATGACATAATATAGTAATATAATGATGAGTTTTCACGGATTCATTTTTCAAAAAATAAAAAAAGTGGGGATAATAAAGAAGGGAGAGACAAATTAGCTCCCCCTAAGGGACAGCCCCATTTTTCCCAAATAAATATCCATATCAAATATGAGCAGCTGAAGCATTATATTTTAACCTATCTGTGTAAATTTAAAAGTGAGTTGCCTCTACTAGGCCATCTGTGATACTTACCAAATATGGAAACATATTCCGGAGAGGAGCCATCCGATTTACCCCACCATAAACTTGTCCAGAAGCAACATAAATTTGTGTTTCCTTCGGGTAGCCCAACGCCCGAAGTATCACAGCCACTTCTCCAGGTTCAAGGGGACAACGCCCTTCTTTTCGCTTCTGAAGAGCAAGATTCCATAGATGAGAACCATTCTGCAATTCCAGCATGAAAAAAATCAGAAGTTAATTAATGCTTGGTATTCTTCTAGCAAGCATTATGCCCACCAAATTAATAATTACACAGTTTACCTTGTATCTCCTAGGCCATTCTTTTTGCCTGTATGCTGCCATCATTGCCTTCTCCTCTCTTGTTCCAACAAAATCACAGAAGGACAAGCCGACCATCCCCTTCTCAAATCTCAAATGGAGCGCCCTATTTTGGATCAAAACCATATTGTGGTTTTAATACAAGATATTAGTAGCAACTATGCTAATAGCTAAACTGACTATTGCCAATAGAAGCCAGTACATGTATGGATTCAGACTCCCTGTTCGGTTTCTCATCCTTGATGCCAACAAATCTGCCATTTCTTCAATCTTTGGCAAAAACTTCAGCGCATGGTAATTAACTCTGCACCTAAGCCTGTTTATTTCTGGAGGAACATTATCATACCTGTAATATAAGACAAGCTTGTATTATTATATCTCTAAGGTAGCATAAATATGTGTTTAGTATAAAATTTCCAGAATCAAGATAAGAAATTGAGTCAAAGACAATGGGTGCTTATCAGATAAGGATGTCCGTAGAATTAGGAAACCATTACCATGGAAACATGAAGTTACTATCACAAGAACAAGAAATAAAACAGGTACCTCAACTGCAAGAAATGTGGCAACACTACAAAAGAAGCAAATTTGCAACAAAAGTTACATGACCACCGTGGTTTACCCTAGTCTATCAACGAATGGCTTTAAGGCCATTATCTTCTTCTCTTTGATCCGAGGCAATACATTATCAATATAAAACTGAGCAGATGCATACTTGGGGATGTTTTTCACCGTGCGCCTGAAAAAAGATGAATCCCAAAATATTACAATAACAAATATTAAATTGGGATTCCATCCAAAATTAGTCAAAATTTAGAGCTAACTACTTTTACCATAATTACAGTTTGTCTTATACAAACAATCAGAATAATACAGTCCCAAAAAGTTGTCCCATTTAAGAGAAGTTAAATTGCCGAGTTAAAAGTCAAGAAAATATTCAAGAAGCTAATGTCTGACGAGTAGGAGAGTAAAATGAGGGAGTAGTTCTCGCTTTTTTGTATCGCAAACATTGACAAATTTTGGAAATGTCGGACAACATCTAGCTTTAGCCAACTACAATAATAAAAGAATTTGCACTTACCAGCCACAAAGCTATAATGGTTGCCTAATTTTTGCCACTTATCACAAAACAAATTATAGAAGTATTCATCATCAATTTCAAACTATATTTATACATGGAAAAAAAACAAAAGATAACAGGATTGTAAAAAGGATTTCATTTGTTTCAGTTCCTTAGAAACTATACTTGCAACGTGCAAACCCTGAATATTTTTCAGATTTCAGTGTTAGTTCTTGTGTAGTTCTCCAGGCAGATCCCTATCCTCACATGGTCATGATATTGATCCTAAAAATATTTAATATTTATATTGTTTTTAGGAAAACAGGCTGGGAACCCATGATGGTGCACATTCAAAACTATATATCCACAAACTTTGAAAGAAATTAGATTCAGCAAGAGCATCAGTGTGTTTTATAGTTCTATCACATTTTCCACCAATATTCTCTTAACAAAAAACCACCCCATTCCATACCAGCCGAAGAACACAAATGAGGGACAGATGGCACCCCATATGGCACCAATGTGCATCTAGAAACTTGCAGTGCTAGTGAATTCCACCCCATAAATTGCACCCTCAATCCAAGTTTCCGTAGAACTTTCATAGACAAAGAATAAATGGTCAACATCCTACAGAGTATCTGAACAACGGCGGCAAGAGTGTAGAGAGATAGCATTATTAGACCAGGTCTTACTATTCACATAATACTGTTCCCCTCAAGAGTGTAGAGAGATTGCAACTTAGTATACTTCCACTTACAAGCAAAACAGGTCGTCAAATAACTCTCAGAATTTGCTCGTGAAGACATTAATCATCTTGCTAATGACAAAACTACAAAGAAAGCTAGGTTAAAACTGCAAACGTTTTCAGGTAAATAAATCAATGAAAAGAACATGTGTTATGGGAAAGCGAATGGCTACTATATGAGATTATGAACAACGGCGGCAAGAGTGTAGAGAGAGAGCATTATTAGACCAGGTCTTACTATTCACATAATACTGTTCCCCTCAAGAGTGTAGAGAGATTGCAACTTAGTATACTTCCACTTACAAGCAAAACAGGTCGTCAAATAACTCTCAGAATTTGCTCGTGAAGACATTAATCATCTTGCTAATGACAAAACTACAAAGAAAGCTAGGTTAAAACTGCAAACGTTTTCAGGTAAATAAATCAATGAAAAGAACATGTGTTATGGGAAAGCGAATGGCTACTATATGAGGTTATGACTAAGAACTCAAAAAACTTCTGATGTCTGCTAAACCAACAAGATATCAGGATATGATGACCCTAAAGTCAATTCGCAAAACGCTAAATTTTACCATTAGTGCTGGTAACTTTAAGTTTTGTTCTGAAATAAAATACATTCCTGGCTTTTCTAGAGGTTAGGAGGTAAATAATTATAAAAATACACAGAAAGCATGCTTCCTGTAATTAAAGATAGCAGCAATCCAGTCTCAGATCACACAAGTACAGGGAAGATAATAAGTCGTAGAGACCTTATATTTGTAAAAAGCTCTGTTTTATCGGTAAACCATTCAGGGATGTCGCGAACTATAGGTACATCATCCTTCAAATAGTCAATGAAGTGATCGACAACAAATATGTCTTCAAAATTCCTGAAAACAAAATACAAGATCATGCACGGCAAAAATACACCATAAATATTGGAAAATTAAAAAAAATGATTTGAATCTCACCACCCAATCTTACGTTTTATCTTTCCATATCTGATCTTGCTTCAGCACTGGCAAAATAAGAGTAGCATTCATTATTTTGGCTACAGCAACAGCATTGCATATCTGCAGAAAATATTGGGATAAGGGCATCTTTAGGGATCTAAAGATTGCATGTCAGCTAAAATGGCAGCCTATAAATAGTGGAAACTGAAAGCAGAGTTGAATGGAATAGTATGCGCTGAGTATGTTTTATGTAGAAGTTGACATATCAAAGAGGAAATTTCCATGACCCCTTATAAGATTTTTTCTAACAAGCCTTTAAAGAAACAGTCTTCACAATTGCAAACAAGTCTTGATAATAATCAAACAATTGGAAAAAAAACTAAAGGACACTAAAAGCAAATACACAGTTTCTGCTGTGGGCACTATGTGAATGACTGCTATAGCATAATAGCATCACCACCCATGCTTTTAAGTTTATGGTTGATAGTAGATGCGAGAATGCAAAATATTTGGCAATGATGTTTGTGCCATTGTCTATCATCTGTATCCACTCTATAATAGTCTCACTAAATAAGTGATTTAATAACATCCGAAGGATTTCTTGAGCGAGCACTGTTTCCGTCCTGTAATTACTTCAAACAACTTACTAACCCCCCACCCCCAAGATTCGTTTTGTAAGAGATACTGACAGATGCACATTTCACCTCCATCGATCTCTTCATCGGGTTATCATTGCCCACATGAGGAGCGTCTAGAGAAAACACCATGAGCCAACTAGAGAAGACTATTAACCTGCTGAAGACACCATTATTTTATATATTTATGGCAAACCCCATAAAAGGGAAACCAGACAACAACTAACTGAAATGTTCACAATGGAGGCTCAAAGTTATCAGTTGTAAAATAGACAGCCACAAATAGACAGAAAATGTGGATCTTAATTACCTCGCCAATTGGAGTGGATCTTAGAAAATAAAAGGTAATATCAAGAATCTAACGGGATGGATACAGATGCAAATTTGTGTCTTACCGTATGTGCAAGCGTTTTGACCGAAAATGAGGTTTGAAAAAAATGAAACGCGAAATGAGGCAGTTCCCTGGAAGCAAGGCGAGTCGCAGCCTCGAGGCGGTCGAGGCTTATGCCTCAGTTTTATAGAGAAAAATGCTTATAGAACTACGATAAAATATATATCAATGAAACTATATATTATCTGACTTAACATATAGTATATAGCACTATAATATATGATGAAATTATACATATAAGAACACCAAAAGAAAAGATATACCAACTCTATATACCTTTCTATTAAATTTCCATCCAATCAAAGAGGGATATCATTAAAATTACAAAGAATCCTTATTTTTCACTAAAATGTTTGTGGTGCATAAAAATCATGTTTGAATATATGTCAATGAATTTAAATGTTATGTGGATAACATACACCGTTAAGATGTCATGAATCGTATGTTGTTTATTTTGTTTGGTACATTGCATAGCTCATTATGGGATCTATCCTAATAGTGGCGAGCGAAGCTGTCTAGATGGGGTCTTGTTGTTGACAAGTAATGTTTCTCCGAGATATGTGGATGAGTATGTTTAAGGGTGTGTAGTAGAGAGTTTACTAAAATAATTGGATATCTTTAATGATTGTTGGAGTATTCGTGTATGCGTCCATTGTGTTGTAGCAGGGTAAATGGATCCTGGAGAAGATCCATTTACCCCACCCAGTTGTTTAGTCCCACAACGTCCAGTGGTGGGACTTGGAGGCTCTGGAGAGGCTATATAAGGAGCCCCAGACCTCCTGTACTCATTGAGAAAAAGTAATGCATAGCATGCCCCTTTGAGGGCTTCTCCCGTGGTTTCATCCCGCTCCTCACGGAGTAGGGTTCCACGTAAATCCCATTGTTCTTCTTATTGTTCTTTATATTTTTCCATGTTACGCTTCCGCTTCCGATTTTCTAACGTGGTATCAGAGCGGGTTCGGTTCTCAAGGATTTGTTGTTCGTTGTTTTTATTCGAGATTCGATTGTTTTTTAAAGATTATTCAGATTCATGTATTGTTGAAGATCGGTCGAGATTGTAGATCATTCGAGATTCGTTTGAAGATTATTCTGCATTCAAAGTTCTGGAGATCTGTTCTTTTCCAGAAATTAAAGGGTTTGGGAACCCTGATTTCATAGGGTCGATGCACATTGGGTTATCAAGAACCCTAGCCCCCGCTTGATTCAATCGAGTATGCCTGCAGTTCTTTCGATCTCCAGCAGGCAGTACAGGATCCATGGGGGATCCAGGCGCACCCCCTCCGGCTCAGCCCTCGCATGCCCTCGACATTACCATCCGAAGACCCAAGGCGATGCCTTCAGCCAAGCGTGCGCCTCTCCTCCTCGGTGGAATCCCTCGTCGCAGGCGCATGATTATGAGGCCAATGTGGGCCATTAAAAAAATGTGGGGGCATGTTCAGATTGTTTCGGCTCAAGTGGGCTGATCTAAAAAAACGAGAAAAAAAAGAGGCGCGTACAAAAAAAAACCGTACGCGAAATTTCAAAAAAAATGAAATGAAAAGCCGTAAACAAAAAAAATTGAAACGGCTTAAAAAGAAAAAAATGTTTCAAAAAAAAAATTGACGGCTTATTAAAAAAATTACAAAGCCGCAAGTTTCATGTTCTTATTGTTTACCCCCTATTTATCTTGTCTTCTCCCAACTTTGTCGATGTTGAGTTTCCGACAAGTATGGGAGAAAGGGGGAGTATATATGTAGAGTCACAGGTCATGTTACAGATTCAGATTTCCAGACCTGTCAGATTTTTCAGACTCTACAATTTTCAGATGAAGATTCTTCATGCGCAAGTTCCAGACTCGACGTTCAGATTCCGAGTCCCAGTTTAATGCGCAGATTCAGACTCGACGATCATTGTTTCCGAGTCTCCAGTTTCAGACACGCACAAGTGTGCGGTCATTATCAGATGTGCATATGTTGCCATCATCAGTTCGAGGTCCCCATCATTCTTGTTGTTGTTCGACCAGAGTTTTCATGTGAGCCATAGGGACTCCAGAGCAGAGGACCATTCCCTTGAGGGTAAGGGTTTTCATGTGGTATCATAGGTACACCAGAGCAGTGCACCATTCTCTGAGCCAGATGGGAGAGACCCAGTTCTCCGACGAGGAGACTTCAGGCGCAGTTTCAGACTCGATGGTCAGAATCCGAGTCTTCAGTCGACTCACACTCCAGCCCGTCCGTCCTCCTCACCTGCACGGCATGAGAAGCAACGTCCTCGACTGCAGCAATGTGCACGTTGGGTTGATATTGTCCGTAGTGTCCTGTAGCGTTGAGGAGAGTCTCTTTATGTTTGTCCAAGCTGAGCATTGCATGCTCCAGCTTGAGGGAGAGTGTTGGAGTATTCGTGTGTGCGCCCATTGTGTTGTAGCAGGGTAAATGGATCTTGGAGAAGATCCATTTACCCCACCCAGTTGTTTAGTCCCACATCGTCCAGTGGTGGGACTTGGAGGCTCTGGAGAGGCTATATAAGGAGCCCCAGACCTCCTGTACTCATTGAGAAAAAGTAATGCATAGCATGCCCCGTTGAGGGCTTCTCCCGTGGTTTCATCCCGCTCCTCACGGAGTAGGGTTCCACGTAAATCTCATTGTTCTTCTTATTGTTCTTTATATTTTTCCATGTTACGCTTCCGCTTCCGATTTTCTAACAATGATAAATAGGAACAAGAAAGAAACGTCAAATTTAAGTTATTGTCTTGTATAGATATATTCTAAACAATTAGACCTTTATAAGCATATGAAACTAACAATAGGAACAATTAAAATCCTTAATAAAAATCTCAAAAATCCCTGAAACGCCTCAAAAAAATGCCTACCACCGCTTCACGCCTCGATCAAGCGAGGTGTGCCACGCTTGAGGCTAATATGGACCACTTGCCTTGTCATTTGCCTTTTAATACAATGGACACGGATATGAAAGATGTGAAATTGTATCCTTGAAAGTAGGTAAGGAAAATGATATTTGTCAAATGGAAATGATGACATCACCCGATGGATATCGATTACCCATGTATAGTGGTAAACTAATATCATGTCTTAATATTTAGATAACACATGGCGTAAACAATATAATATCGGGTATTACTAATTTGTTAAAAAATATATATACATATATTAAAGGTGTGTTTCTCCCCCCTGCTTGACACGTGACTTTGTGGGAACTCATGGCAGCTCCCTCTTCGCATGACCGTTTCAGCCTTCCCGTTTCTTCGCTTTTAATTTTCTGACGTGTTTCATTGCAACGATTCCTTCCCTCTCTCCATTTTTGCCTTTCCCACTCTTCATGAATTATAACGACGCATATTGATTTTTTGTCCCCACATGTATGCCAGATGTCGACTTACTATCCTTAGATTATTTCTATTTTCTGCTCATCGATGCTTCCTCCTCTTCCTGTCGGTGGCTTTCTGCTTTCCCTCATCTTTTCTTCATCAGTCGGGCTCCCTCCTCCCCCTTTGTTCCCTGGTGATATCCATCCCCGTTGTTAGTCGGTGTCCTCTTCCGGTCGTGGATCTTCCCCCCACCGAAGGTATGAGGAACGACTTCTTAATCTCTTGAGAGTGTACGGGTTGTATAACTTCTTTCTCCTAAACCTTTTTCATAAGGTTTTTTCGAATCAAATTCTTTGAAAATTTAACATATTTTTTGTTTCCTTCTTTATGAGATGGTATTTTCTCCCTTTTTGAATGTTTGTTTCGATCGTTATCTTCTTACTATTTATCCCCATAACCATTATTGTTATCTCTATTCTTTTAGGTGGACATAACCATTCCAGGTGGTCAGTGTCACGTATCAAATGTTAATGTTCTTATGAAGCAAACATTTCTCCTTCACCATTATCACTACTGCCTTTATGCTTTTAATCAAACATAAAATTTTCTCTACTGAAAGAAAGCATGCCTACTCTTTCATATCATTCTATGTTAAGATATGCTTATATAAAGAACATGTCTTACTCAACTAATGTATTTGTTTCTTACTTGCAGATAGCTTCATCCTTTTTTTAATGGCCAAAATGATTTTTTCTCAAGATTTTTGATACTTTTGTATAATATTCTATGCTTTTGATAGTTATCTCTATTTGATATCTCATGTTGTTTGGAACTACTCTAAAAAAATATAATTTTATATAAATTTACCATACATATCAACTGAACAAATATCTACTGAAAATGAATCCCTTTTATTTCTTAATCATTCACATTTAGTATCATATATCATTTGATGTTCTATCATATCAAAGTTCATTATCTTTATGATAATCAGCACAATGAATATTTTTAGGCTGAAAAAGAAAACACCTATCCTAAAAGGAAAAGGATAAAGTTGCACGTAATATTTCATATATCATATAAATGATGTTTTTCCCTAATCTAAAGATTGTTACATTTTTTCTTGGTGCACTAATGGTTCCTTGAAAGTGCTACCGTTTTTTTCATATCCAACACTTCCAATCTCATGTCTTTGATTACAACTTACCAATAGCATCTACCTTTATATATATACAATAATGTTAACTAGGATTGTCTGTTGTTCAATATTATCCGTTTACGTCATTTATCATCCTTAATTTCTTTATATATCAAATAGCTGACAACATCCTTCCTAAATCATAACTTCCTGCAAGTTTACCTTATACATGGATGGCTCACAGGGTTTTCTACAGTTTTTACATATTTTGGTTTATAGTTTATTTTTCATTCCTCAACATCAAATTATTGTAAATTTAAGGGTATGTCGATGTGCTCTTCCTGCAAGTTTACCTTATACATGGATGGCTCATAGGGTTTTCTACAGTTTTTACATATTTTGGTTTATAGTTTATTTCTCATTCCTCAACATCAAATTATTGTAAATTTAAGGGTATGTTGATGTGCAAAACAATAGTTCTTTCATTTGTTGAGATTACACCTTACTGACAAATTCTTTCATGTGTGTCTGCAATTGAGTTGCCATTCAAAATACCTGTAGGTTCGGCCTTCCCCTATTTATTCACTTTATTAGCAGATCTAAAACCATTAGTTCAGGATTTTTCACATCCCCCTACCTATAATTTGTAACGGACAATAATCACACTCCATAACAATTAAGATCTTTACAATGGGGAAAATTAAAAGACTTGAGATGGTGTGACAATTTCGTATACTTTAGAAGAAACCAAATTGCAGATAATTTGATTACCCATATTCCAAAGGTTTAGGGACCATTTGAAGAACCACTTTCCAGACTTTCAGGTAAATCATTGTGAAACTGATGATCAAATTTTAACTACATGAGCTTCTACTATATATATCTTTACGTTGATGAAATGATCATTATTTATTGATTGTATATAGTGTTGTTTCTATTCATAAACAGAAATTACATCTATTTATTTTATTACTCTAAGATTCTTCCATATTTTCCATCAGGTGCTTCCATATTTTCTGCCTTCTTTCTTAACTAGCAATCTTTTTCCTAATTATATTTTTTACGGCTAATGTCTTTGTGTCAAATTATATATTGTTGGAATAAAAATGAGACATGTTATTGAAGGGATCCCAGGGCTCTCTTATATAGGAGAAAAGCCATGGGTTAATTACATGAGAGATACACAAAGAAAACATGAAACACAAAATAGGTACTCAGAGATATAACTATATCAACACTCCCCCTCAAGCTGGAGCATAAATATCAATCATGCTCAACTTGGAACAGCACCTCTCAAACAGACCTCTAGCCAAGGCCTTGGTGAAGATGTCTACCGTCTGATCTCCTGTGGAAACATGAGAGGTGGATATAAGCCCTTTCTGGATCATGTCTCTAGTATAATGACAGTCCACTTCGATATGCTTTGTCCGTTCATGAAAAGCAGGGTTATTGGAAATAAACAAAGCTGCTTGATTATCACATACAAGTTTCGTGGGAAGAGAAACCTCAACAGTAAGGTCGGTTAATACTGATCTGACCCACATCATCTCCACACACCCTTGTGCCATGGCCCTGTATTCAGATTCTGCACTAGATCTAGCCACCACCGTCTGCTTCTTGCTTTTCCATGATACCAGTGAGCTGCCAACAAAAATTGCAAAGCCAGAAGTAGACTTTCTATCTTCGGGACATCCTGCATAATCTGCATCTGCACATGTTGTCACATCAAGAGATGGATCCCTACTGAATATGAGGCCTGAACCAGGTGAAGCCTTCAAATATCTCAAGATCGTATGAACGGCATCCATATACACCTTCCTAGGTTGCTCCATGAACTGACTAACTTTGCTTATTGCAAAAGCAATATCTAGCCTAGTGATGCTAACGTATAAGAGCTTCGCAACAAGCTCCATGTATCTTCTCCTGTCAACTTCGTATGTGTCCTCATCATATAGCCTCATACTTGCATCCATAGGTGTGGTAGTAGGTTTACACCCTGTCATACCTGTCTCAGAGAGAAGGTCTATAACAAACTTCCTCAGAGTCATTACCAAGCCACGCTGGTTCCTGGCGAATTCCAGCCAAGGAAGTAACGAAGCTTGCCAAGGTCCTTAGTTACGAACTGTTGACCAAGAAACTCCTTGGCAGTATGAATGCCCTGCTCATCATCTCCTATAATAACAATATCATCCACATAAATAAGAATTGCCAAAGTACCTATTTGTGTCCTTCGGACAAACAGCGAATGGTCCACAGCAGACCGAACAAACCCATGTCGCTCTATCAACTCTGATAGCTTTTGGTACCAAGCTCTCAGACTCTACTTCAGACCATAAATCGCCTTATGAAGTCGATACACCTTCTGGGACTCCCCCTCAGTAGCAAATCCTGGTGGTTATTGCATGTATACTTCCTCCTGTAGATTCCCATAGAGGAATGCATTCTTCACATCAGGTTGGTATAAAGGCCAGTCCCGCGAAACAGCAACAGTGAGAAGAATGCATAGTGTCGAGTGTCTTGCTACTAGAGAGAAGGTGTCCTGATAGTCCACACCATAGGTTTGAGTAAAGCCCCGAGCCACAAGCTTTGCCTTGTAGCGGTCTACACGGCCATCTGCCCTCTGCTTAACCATAAAAATCCATTTGCAGCTAACAACGGAGGCACCTGGAGGAGCAGAAACAATGCTTCAGGTCCCACATGACTAAGAGCCGCCATTTCTTCTTCCATTGAAAGGCGCCACCTGCTGTCCTGAAGTACCTCTTGATATGTTCGTGGGATATTGATTGCCGATAATCCCACCATAAACTTCCTGTAATCTGCGGAAAGGTGATCCAAGGATACATGCACAGCAAGAGGGTACATGGCACATTTACGACAAGGTTTCCGTAGAGCAATAGGTATCTCCAGATCATTAGCCTCATCATCCTCTGGAACCAACTCATCATGTGTATCATGTAAATTGCCAGTACCATCAGTACAAACAATATGTTCATGACATACCTGAGGCATGGTGGATGATGTCGACGGCGCATGAGTAGAGGAGCGAGTAGAAGACCTGCGAGAATAAACATAGGGTATAAACGTGGACTTGGTGGTAGGAGGTGGAGGTGGAGGTAGAGGTGGAGATGACCGAGGAGCATCAGAAGTAGTATGGGAAGGAGAAGATGGAGGTGGGGGAACCACCACATCCTCTCTAGAGCCAGCATGGGACAATCTGTCACCTGTAGGAGAGAAATACATAATAGATTCAAAAAATGTAACGTCAGTACTCACGTAGTATTTCCTTCCAATATGGTCAAAACATCTATATCCCTTTTGGGTACGAGAATAGCCAAGAAAAACACATTTGACAGCTCTTGGAGAGAGCGTGTCCCGACCTGGAGTAAAATCATGAACAAAAGCAACCAATCCGAATACCCTGGGAGGAAGAGAGAAAGGTTCTTTCTCGGGAAATGCAATCTGAAAGGGGATCTTGTGACATCAAGAAGGTGTCAAGCGGTGAGAACTGCATCTCCCCAAAATGAATGTGGAGTATGACTGTGAATCACCAAGGTTCACCAGGTGACAAGCGGTGAGAACCGCATCTCCCCAAAATGAATGTGGAGTATGAGTGTGAATCACCAAGGTTCTTGTGACATCAAGAAGGTGTCGATGTTTACGTTCTGTCACACCATTTTGCTGTGATGTATAATTGCAGGATGTCTGATGAACAATACCTAAGGATTTCAGAAATCATGCTAAGCGTAATGTAGAGAATTCCAAAGCATTATCAATACGAATGAATTTGACGTTGACAGAGAAAATATTGTTCACTACAATAAGAAAGGTCTTATCAATACGAATGTCCTGAAGTTGGAGGATCGTGCTTTCATTCTTCGCCTGACCATAAGTAGCGGCCAATATATCCCACATGGCCTTAGCAGTTGGCTGATTGACAATATCATTAGCAATCTCTATGCTA
Source organism: Ottelia alismoides (assembly GCA_037367405.1). Classification (NCBI taxonomy): domain Eukaryota; kingdom Viridiplantae; phylum Streptophyta; class Magnoliopsida; order Alismatales; family Hydrocharitaceae; genus Ottelia; species Ottelia alismoides. The sequence goes on from JAZKJV010008804.1 coordinate 185,048, forward strand.
AGCGTCCCAGAGAGCCAGATTCGAGCATAAGCATCATCTTGCTTCCATGATGCATTTGCCCCAGTCTTGTCTGTCGGCTCCGAGTCTGTCAGAATATGCTCCCTGTTGTGGCATTGCATTAGGGTACGAAACTGCATGAACCATAACTCGTAGTTGGTCATGTCCATTTTCACAATAGGTGTCGGGCCCTTAAAGGCTCCGGAAGAGGAGAATATGTCACCCTTAATTTCTGACATTCTTCAATAGGCCAAGTCACAGAACAAGAGGGGAACAACTCAATAATAGTCTTGTCTACAGCATCATAATGGGGATGAGTTGTATCTGTAGACTCATACACTCATCCCTAATGCTTTGTTCGCGGTCAAGGGCCTCAAATCATGTGATAAATCAGATTATATCACGTATTTAGAACCAGTCCAGACCTTGATATGGCTGGAAAGAGGGCCGCCGGGCACTTACAAGGGCCTTGGGGCCTTACGCGGCTGCTGGAGCCCCTGTGGGAAGGGCAGCGGCATCGAAGGAGGGGTGGGGCATCGTTGTCGTGATGAGGACAGCACCGCCGGCCTTGGAAGGCAGCGCGGAAGGGCGCCGGAGGGCCCGCTGGAGTGCTGGGAGGGAGGCGGCGCTGGGAGGGAGGCGGCGTTGGGGCCGAAGGTGCGGCGGCGCGTCGAGAGAGACAGGGTGCTGGCGGGTGAAGGGTTAGGGTACGAGAACCATGGTCTAGGACCGTTGCTCTGATACCATGTGGGTACAAAAATGAGACATGTTATTGAAGGGATCCCAGGGTTCTCTTATATAGGAGAAAAGCCATAGGTTAATTACATGAGAGATACACAATGAAAAGATGAAATATAAAATAGGTACTCAGAGATATTATCTCAACATATATCTCATCATCTATATTGTTATACCATGTTTATAATTGTTTTTCCCATTATTTGATGTATGTCATATGCTTCTATATATTCTGTATCAATTTTATGCACGGAAACATTATAATGTCAAAGACAGTTAGATGAATATTTTTAAAATTAAAGGACGCACATAATGGGTGCTTTGACAATAAGTATTCTATCAATATACTTCCATTCTGTAGATTTGTTGTAACTTCATGCCTATTCTATTTATAATATTTTAATAATAGCATCTTGCATGTTGTCTTCACATATGATTGGGATAAATTTATTTGTTATTTCCTTTTTCCCCCAAAATTCACTTCTACCTTTCTGTACAATTTATTGATATTATATTTTTTCCCAACTTCATTGTAGTGAATATTGGGAAACATCTCCACTTTGTATAACTCAAACTTTTACTTATTTCACCTCTATATTCTCGGAAAACAAAGGATTTATAAGAAATTGATCTATTCATTAGTAATTACAACCTCATATTTTAACTTACATATGATCACCAAATTTACCTTCCGCCGCGAAGCACGAGTATCCTCCTAGTTATAATATAAATGATGGGCTTGAATTTTATATATGAATATAATAAAAACACAAAGAGGACGGGCTCACTGTGGACAACGAGGACATCTATAAAGAAGAAGGGCTCGGCCTACCAGAGAGGACTGACAATAATTTTGTGTGTCATAATTAAAAATATTTGCTTGGAAGATTGTATTATTGTATATTAAAAAAGATATTCCGCTGATATTATATATGTGTATATATTGCAAAAGAAAAGTATAAGGAGAGATGTTCGATGTCTTCCCTGTCACCAAAAAAAGGGCAGCAATAACCCTCTCGGGAGCCTGCTGCCACCTATGATCTTTCTTTACTAGTCATTTTTGAATAAAAAGATGAAGGACATTAACCTTAATCAGGGCTTTGACATTCTAAATGCATTTATAATCGCAGTGTATTAGGATCAATTGCCACTCATCTATGAATTAGTTTCTCGTAGGGAGTCATCACAGAAAATCTCTCGCCGTTCCAAACCCAAAAATCCAGAAAAGAAGGTCTAGGAGAGAGCCTATCAAGGAAATATGAATATCGCAAACAGTCATCAAATCTCGCTTACGAGATATTCGAGGCAAAAGTTGGGTTCCAACTTCCTACCTCAGTTGTAGAATAAGACCAACAATCTACTTGCAATGCCCATCAAACAGGTGAATAACTCTCCAATCAATCCAGTCTCGAATACCACAAAGAAAAGTGGGGACCATCCCAAAATCTCTTATGAGGAAATCTGAGATTAAGGCCTTGGGGACAGCCTGCATACGAGAAATTCAACGTAAAACTTGGGTTCCAACTTCCTCACTCGGTTGTAGAATAAGATAAGCAATCTACTCACAAGTGAATAACTCTCCAATCTGCCCAGTCATGGAAACCACAAAGAAAAGTGGGAACCATCCCCTTAACCTCTAGCTGAGGAAATCTGTGATTAAGGTCCTGGGGACAGCCTGCCTCTCTCCTTCAAACCTCGCATCCATCCATAACATGTGA